>CM050170.1:156498068-156595568 GCA_027410445.1 Discoglossus pictus | reverse complement strand
ATCAGCAGATGATGCATATAAATTAGCTACTTTGATGTACTAATTAGGATTACAGTCTGCTTGTCTGTCTCTGTAGCCGCTAAAATAAAGATCCCCAATGTTATCTGGCGGTTAGACTCCCTCTCCCACCCTTTTCTCTGAGCTGCGCATTAGCATCTATTTTAAAATTTTCAGAATTGATTCTACTATAAAAAAAAAATTGAAAATAAATGTAGAGCCATGTTCTTTAAAATGAAATCAACTTCCTGTTGGGTAGACGGAATCCCTTTCATACACCAAGAAATATGAATCTTTTCCATTTGCTATCAATGACTTAATTATGTCAAAGCTGCTTTTGGAACATGGGGGTCGACCAGATCATAAGAAGCACAAAACCTCTCAGCCAATTCTTTTCACATCTCTGCAAATGATTACATCATTAGGAAGACACAAACAGAATGGAGACCGCGCGATGTAACCGGACAGGACTCACTTTGGAAAGCTTTTCGAATATTTTAATTGAAAGACTTGGGGACAATTTAATGAAAATCATTAGCATCGTTGATGCTAATTAGCTGTGTCAGTTAACATGTGGTGGCCGGGGCAGACAGCCTGGGAGGCGATTAGCGGAGATTACCCGTGTTGTGTCTTTAATCTTAACCCAGTTACCGTTGGCAGAGCATATTTCATAAGGCACCTCGTTTCCCTTCGTTTTAAAATATGGCATCGATGGCTTTATGCAATTTTTATTCTTATTTAAAACCACTGTCCTTCCATGAAGACTAACACTGCCAACTGTGGCATGGATCATTCATGGCGAATCTTCAGTCTGTACCCTTGGAAAGGGAATTTTAGCTTCCCGTGCTGAGAATGTCCGTCATGTCGTTCTGCTTGGGATGTAGAAAATCGCGCAGGTAGTGGACATGTTGCTGTCATTTTTTATTTTTTTCATTTTGCTTATTTCACGTTCTGTGTGTGTTTATGTAATGATTTTCTTAATCCCGGTCAATATTTTTATCCTTTATTTTCATAAAGCTGAATTTTGCGGTTTCTGATATTATGCTGCTGTATATGGGGATTTTTTATTATTATTTATTTTTAAAGATACTCTGACACCCCCAAAAGAGCATAAACAACGGACTGTTATCCATTTTTATTCTAAAGTGAATACATCCTGGGCAATCCCATGTTATAGATGCTGCGTTAATATGCAAATGAGTAGCATATGCATGATAATTGACTGATTTGATGTGCTAGTTAGGATTTCAGACTGCTTGTCTGTCTCTGTAGTGGCCAGAATAAAGACCCCAAATGTTATGTCAGTTAGACCACTCTCATCAAGCACTCTGAACTGCACATTAGCATGCAGGAGCTGCAAAACATTTCAGAAATGATTTACTCTAGAGAAAATCTGCTAACACAATGTACAGAGAGTTGTTAGCGCTCTTTAAAATGAAATCAAGCTTCTGTTAGGGTGATAGTCTCTTTAAAGCTTATTTTTTAGACGTGGGTACAATAAGCAAATTGCAAGGGAAAAGGATGATAACATAAAATCATGTTCAAATAATGTGGTTACTTAAACATAGCAAAGCTTTCATTGCTTGGCTAGATAGGGAACCTAGACAAAACAAACGTATTTGCATTGCTGCGTTTTCTTGTGTTAAAAATTAATTGGTGAAGTATAAGATGATTCCAGGTTCGCTGCAGAATGTGCCCATAAAAGCAAGTCATCTGCCAGGAAGTTTGTCCACTGTAGTTAAAGTATAAAGGAACATATCAAAGCAGTAAAAGCTCAAAGGTCCAGTTTAGATATGTACCAAACTAACAAACTTCTCAGCGGAGTACAGGAGTCCGTTTTGTGTTTGGTACATCACATCCTGAGAGCCGGATAATGTGGCTTTATTTAATTATTTATTTATTTTGTTTTTTAGCTATCTTGGGGGATTAGAAAACAGGTTGATGTCCAGAAGCTCAATAACTGGTTATGATTGGAACTGACACGATACCGCTTCCTCCTCACAGGCCCAGAAACAGCTAGTTTGCATCAATAGATGCAACCAAAGCGCTCCAGAAATGTAACTCTCCCCCCCCCCCCCTTCACAACTTCCAACTTATACAGTCTTCCAAAGACTTGCAGAGGCATCAAAAAAAAAAATGTTCCTGCTTAATTAAGCTCTTAAGCTTTCAAACATATATTTTTCATTGTGGTCCTTTTTTAACTCTGTTTTTATCAAATCTTTACACCATTATACAATGCCGTTCACCAGGGTCTCTAAATTTATATTTGTGTATCCTTTCATTATTCTTAAATTGCCTCTTTAACCGTTTCAGTGGCAGTTGGGTTAGTAATCCACCACAGAACAAGTACTCAGGAAGGTCAGATGTCTCTGACTTGAATCAACTTTTGTCCTAATGTGATATTTCACATTTCCAAGCTGCAGAGAGGAACAGCCGCTCCAAGCACAACACAAATATTGCAGAGCAGTGGGATTTCAGACCAAAGCATTAAAGGAACATAGAGCCTGATTCAATTGAGCAATCGTAAGTTACTGGAGCCGTTAAGTGAGGCCGTAAGTTAATTTGCTATTCGTTTGGCGTCTTTTTGCAGGCTACACACGTGTTACGGGCTTGAAAACTTTGCAATGTTTAAACTCGGAACTTATAGCCTCCCGAAGTCCTTTCACTTCCACAAGAGTTACGATGGCTAAAATCGCAAATTGCATTCAATTGCTACAATTCCTCAAGACCGCGAATGTTTTCACACCCGTAAACGGCAAATGTTGAAGAAAATCTACTAGTGGTAGAGAGGAACCCCAAGGGGGTTAAACCCCTATCGGCAGCACTGTAAATGCAACAACAATCCATACCGCACTGTAAATAACGGGGAAAGCGATGACAGGCATAAGAATTAATTGCACAACAGTCTCAAGCCCGCAAATCGGCAGTATAATAAATAAATGTATTCTTATTTCATTTTGCGGTTAAATCAATCTTGGGTATCAATGAGTTTATATCAGGCCACCCATATGGACTAGATCAGTTTTGGCATTCATTTTCATAATTTCATATTTTGTGGGTTTGCGAGTCCCAGCACATATCGGACCCCTGAACCTAAATGATTGACATGTAACCTCCATGTTTTACTGACGTAATAATGATGGTCTCATTTTCAATTGGCTGATTCGAAATGGGAGGTTACGGTCTGGCTTAATTGATGATCATATTCCCTTCCTGAACTGCTACGGACGATGGCATGGTTTACGGAGTCCGCTTTCGGCCGTAACTTGCGGAGTCGGAGATGATTGGTAGCCCGCAGACTTACAGCCTGTATCCTGCGAAATGCGGCCTTGCAATTGAATCAGGCTCATATATAGGATTGCATTTCAGTAATAAAAGATTAGTTAGTTGTTGTACAACAGACTTAAAGAATTAAAGACTACTTTCTTTCACATTATAAGTTACCTTTTGGAAAGTCTTAACATTTTCTTAAGTGGCTGTGAAAGTCTGACCCAGAACCCCAATATGGCAATGATTAGCCAGTTTATATATGTTATGTCTGATAGTTGAATGAATTGGTCAATATGTGTTATTTAGCAGTTTTGTGAAAAGATTAAGTATTTAAATCGATGTAAAAACCTAGGAGATTAAATATAATTCCTAGCGTGGCTAACACTCCAACGTTTGCACAATAAAAGTGATAGGAAAAAATAAAATGTTATTTTCTATTTGGGACAATGCTGAATCTAAACATATGTAAAAAAGAAACCTATAAAAGCAACATAATGTCACCCATTGTTCCAAAATGCCAATGGGAATTTAAAGTCAGATCACTAACACCCAAAGGGTTCCTCCTAGCTGGAAGGTGCAGTTGTGGCTCACACCCCACATCTGACTAGTCCCCATTTCTTTTACAGTTGGTGTTTTAACAAAAATGCATTATAGTAGACAATCAAATGTTATATTTGTGCCCTGATAATTACCAAAAAACAAGCTAATGTGCTATACTGGTGTACCACCTAGGTATGGTTCCAATAACTGCTGCAGTGTCCTTAGAAGCGGAGTAATATCGGCATAAATAACATTCCACACTTATATATGTATATGGTGCTTTAAATTTTTAAAAACCTATCTTTACCCGTCTGGAAACAGACTTTCAGAATACTTCACAGCCCGTGTTGTGACGGCAATGTGACAAACTTATCAGTATTTTGGTATATTGCTGTTTTGGGCTGGGCCAAGGTCCCGGCTCACTTCTTCATTTTGTGACCTTTCAGCTTCTGCTCCACTTTCTGGTTATTTTGTTCCTGCTACTGTTTATTAATTCATGCATGGGGACCTTTGTAAGGGAAGATTCCCTGGTGTTGCACAGTAGAAATGTTATAAATCATTCAGTATACCAGGCAGCATTACACATGGTTAACCCATTCAGTGGGGAAGTCTTATAGACCAAGGCAAACTAGTTCTTCTGCCTACTGTTTATGTACACATGCATCCTACTTTATTCAAATATACACAAATCCATCATCAATGCTTAAGTGAGATTAGTTTCTGGAAATAGAACATGCATCAATCTTATTTATTTTTTCATTAAAGAATGGAGGCGTCCTGTTTGGAGCTGGCCTTGGAAGGCGAGAGGTTGTGTAAGTGTGGAGATTGCCGTGCTGGAGTGTCCTTCTTTGAGGCTGCCGTGCAGGTGGGGACAGAAGACCTGAAAACACTCAGTGCAATATACAGTCAGCTGGGAAATGCATATTTCTATCTGCATGAATACAATAAAGCTTTGGAATACCACCACCATGACCTAACATTAGCAAGGTAACGTGTATAAATAGTCAACTTTCAAACTGCACGTCATGGACATGAAATAAATGACAATCCTTTAGTCATTAACTATATACATATTTTTGTGCATAATAAATGTGTGTGTGTATATGTGTGTGTGTGTATATATATATATATATATATATATATATATATATATATATATATATATATATATATATATATATATATATATATATGAATATATAATTTTTTATTTTTTTTATTATTAGATTACTTGTTTTTTTGTCAATATAGAGTTCGATGAACTGGAATATTACTATACACAGCGGTGGAAAGTTCCTGGGAGCCAGGGATTCTAACATTTTGTACAGCTGGCTCCTAAGTAAATAAAAATAAATGGATCTCTATGAAACTTCCTTCTAGAAAAAAGTTTTGACATTATTATTATCCACTCAGTCTATATAAATACATAAAAGTATTTATATAGAAGCAGTAAATAAATAGTACATTTGTGTTCACATTTATATGTCTAAAAACAAGTTAAAAATGTATTTTCTGCTCAGAATTACCAGAAATAGTTATTGCACTGCACTCTGTGAGCCTCATTCAATTCCGCGTTGACAAATTCAATATGGCTCTATATAAGCACATACAAAAAAATTCCACCGAACTTTTTAGTTACTGAACTTCTATCCAAAACCAAGGTTTTCAATAACTAAAAACTTCTGTCAAAAAAATATGTTATGTGCTTATATAGAGCCCTATTCAATTGACAAATTTCAAATTGATTGAGGACCTGTGAATCTGGGCAGGGGCATGCAGATGAGTATACAATGCATTTTCCCTCTTTAATCCAATACCACATTATAAATGGCTTATTTTTGGCATATGCTTGCTGTATTACACCAATGTAAAGAATAGCATAGGACAGATTCTGCACAAGTAAAGAGAGCAGAAATACGTCACCCAGCAATGTGCCCTGTTGACTCTAAAACATCCTTAAGAACTTTATAATGGAATTTAGATTGTTTTTTGAGTAACCAGCTGAATTGTCTGTTAGCAGCTTTGAAATGTTGCTGTAAAACTATTATATTAATTTATATTATATTAGCCCAGTATTCCCTCTGAATATAAAAAACACTAGGGTCTGTTTTTATTGTGCAGGACGATCGGTGATAGACTCGGGGAAGCCAAAGCCAGCGGCAATCTTGGTAACACGCTGAAGGTTCTGGGTAATTTTGACGAAGCCGTTTTGTGTTGTGAGCGACACCTGGAAATCTCAAGGGAGCTTTATGATAAGGTATGAACACCGCATCAAATTGCAGCAATTATTACACACAAAACCCTGTTTGATTCTGCTTCTCTGTTCCACTAAGATTACATTTTCAACAGTTTCTATGCATTTTTGATAGTTCAGCTTAATTTAATGAAGGCTATGAAAATGTATTTATTGATTTGACATTCAAAGCCTTAATAACCATAAAAAAACAGAAGCAGCTCTACAATTAAATGGCACAAACATTATGAAAACAAAACATTTTTTTTCTAACACATTAAAAAAATCTACAGTAATGCCCTAATGAGAGGATTGTTGTTTTATGTATCAATCAATAATAAAATATAAAATCATGCTCTGCTTCAGTATGTCACAGTACATGTTGGCGTTCATGGTTCCCTCAATGAACTGTAGCTCCTCAGTGCTGGCAGCACTCATGCAGGCCTATACCATGACACTCCTACAACCAAAAGTATACATCTATACTGAGGAAGGGTAGTTGAAATAATCCCTAAATGACAGATAAACGGATAAGGCACAAAAACACTGATATGAGATGAAACCCTCAGTTTGAACATAAACAGTGATGCAGAGAGAGTGGAGGCAGCATCTGACATCAGGTAAGTGCATATAGGGGGAATCAACACAACATATACACATATAGACATATGTGTATATATGTTTGGTCTGGGCCTGCATGAGTGCTGCAGGAAGCTGTAATCACATATCACACCTCTCAATCTTATGGAAATAAGAGTTTATCCATAAAGCACTTAATAAGGAAAGGTGGCTATTGTGCACAGTAACTAGATAATCTGCAACATAGTCTTATTTTAATTTATTTAAAAGCCAAATCAATTTCAAACATAAACTGTCTTTTTACATTTTGTTTTTTATTGATAATTTCCCTGAATATCTCTTCAGAAGAGAGATGACCAAGCTCTGGTGCCAAATATGGCATCTGGGGCAAGGAACTCTTGAGATTTAAAATAACTATTAGCTGTCTATTCTGATTGTGTTCTTGCTACAGTTTTGGACCAATTGCACAGTGAGTTGTGGTGATGTCATTGCAAAATGTGTTTGCATCATATAGTAATAATGATTCCCAGTATGTTACCTCTTGGTTGCCATATTTTGGGGAAGTTTGCTTAACTTGGTGCAATGGAAAGTGCATTTTAAGATATGTCTCATTCTCCATGCTACTTTTTAAAAAAACATTC
Organism: Discoglossus pictus; assembly: GCA_027410445.1. Lineage (NCBI taxonomy): Eukaryota > Metazoa > Chordata > Amphibia > Anura > Alytidae > Discoglossus > Discoglossus pictus. Next base: position 156,588,308 of record CM050170.1, on the reverse strand, counting down.
ATTTATACTAGTTAGCACTCAGCGGGGTGAATGACTTGTGTCCCAACCGAATATCTTCCACTGTTAAATAATTACATGGCAGACCAATAATAGTTTGGCTCGTTTGGAAAATTAGGACAGGCTAATGACCTATTTGTTCATACTTTGAACAGCTCCTGTTACAATTTAGCATAAGGACATTGGCAGACATACTCACACTCTAAGGAGTAGAGTTCTTGGAAGTGTACACAAAGTATTACTGCTTCAGGGAGCTAGAACCATGTTCCATCGGTAGCACCCGTCCTCCTTCAGCATCAGTTCACATAACATGTAATCCCTTCACAGTTGAACACAGGCAGAGCTCTTATTAACTCTTTCTTTCCTCAATGACCTTGCTTTTTCGCCCTTGCCCGATTTATCTCCCATTTTTCCCCCCTCATTTTTCAAATTCATATTTCTTGTTTTCAAATGAGTTTAGCTCTTAGTGCTGATCAAGCAATAAAATAACTTTTAACCATCTTTACAGGAAGCGTAGATCACCCTTGTGATTTGTCTGGTGATTTCTGGAGTTATTCTTTATTTGTACAGAAGATGAGGGGAAAAAAAAACATGTTCATTTTAAATATCTAGATATCTGCTTCTTTTAAATTGTGACTGATTTGCTTTCCAGTGTATTGTATGACATGATGATGCTAGTATGTCTTACATTTCAGAGCACTGCCCAATTAAATAATTGTAATAAAATTGTCGCTCAAGTTGACTTAGAGCATCTCTAGACACTTACATATTTGCTAAGCCTGGTGTGCTTAGTTAATTACAGTTAGTACTATGATAATTGAATAACAAGTGTTAGTCATTTAAAGGGAATTCCATACCTGAGCCACTAATCATTGATCATCAGTCCTTCAATACCTATGATTATTGTGATTTATGTATTTATTTATTTTATTTACATTTCTGGAACAATAATTATGAATGTTAAGTTTTGATTTCTTATCCTATCCTGTTACTGTCTTGTGTGCTTATGTTCTGTTAAAGGGACTCTCAAATCCTGTAATTGTTAAAGCTTTAAAGATTGAGGATTTAGAGTACTAAAGCTTAACCTGTCCAATAAGAGACTAACTAGCTAAAGGCAAATAAAATGACTTTTTAGAGCCCTGCACTTGAGATGTTAGATTTTCAAATAATGATGATTAAACAGGCAAATTGTGTAATATGTCTATATATATATATATATATATATATATATATATATATATATATATATATATATATATATATACACACACACACACACACACTTTTTTTTGTGTGAATATTTTTTTTTTTTTTATGACTTTCACTTCAACGTCACACGTTCATTTTATGTTAATACAGCAGTTAAGTCATTATTGTGTTGGTGCCATCAGAGCTTAATGCAGATCTTGTTGTTGCATTTTAGGTTGGAGAGGCCAGAGCTTTGTACAATTTAGGGAATGTGTACCACTCGAAGGGGAAGAGCCTGGCAGTCACAGGGACGCGTGATCCTGGAGAGTTTCCCGAGGAGGTTAAGACTGCCTTACAGAGAGCCGTGGATTATTACGAGTGCGTTTCCTTTTGATAACTGTTCATAGAATTGTAAATGTGTTGTGTTGTAGTATTTAACTTGATTTATTTACACATAACTATTTAACTGTAATAGTAGATATACAGTTTTTTGCATTAAGAGGATTTTATTAGGTATATATATCCCAGTGTATCTATTTGCTTTTATGTACTTTTATTTTATTATTAAGTGATTATAAGCTCTTTTTTTACTGCCTAAAATCATTCAAAGAGTACCTGTATAGGTCTGCCTTCTTCATTGTATACAGACACTGACTCTAAGGCTGGATGTGTAGTATCCTAGCCTATCGGGGACCACGTTGAAGAACGTTGCTGAGGGACGGTCACGAAGTGGTTATTCTGAGGCACAGCAGGTATAACAGAGTCTATGTCTGCATATACTGCAGTGGGCAGACCCATATAGGGACTGTTTGTACAATTCTAGGCAGTAAAAACAGAGTATAAGCACTTATTAATAAAATAAAGTACATCATTGTAAATAGATAGACAGGGATATTATGCCAACGGTGTGTGTGTGTGAGATATAATGAGAACAAAGCTATTTTATGTTCATTTTTGTCTCTCTATTTTTACAAACAGGGCAAATTTAGCGATAGTGACAGATCTGGGAGACAGAGCCGCCCAGGGACGAGCATATGGAAACCTGGGGAACACGCACTATTTACTTGGAAACTTTAGAAAGGCTGTCATATCCCATGAACAGGTAAAGAATGTATTTAAATGATTTATGGTATTAGTGTCCAGAGGAGATCAAAGTAGTGATACAGACTTCAGAATATACCAAGGAACTGAAATCGAAGAACTAGAATATATAGCAGGCACCTATGACCTAGTCATGGCTGAGAAGCCATCATTGGATTCCCACTGTAAAATATAATGGGTCAAGTCATTTTAAAGGTAAAATGCATCTGCTAAAAGTACCACTCTTGTTTTTGTTTTCGCATGCTGATTACTTATTTATTTTTTTTGTAAATACTTACCTATCCCTATAATCTCCTGATTTATTATTTTTGTTAAACCACCAGTTTCAGGCAGTAGAGGCCCCATGACTAGACTCGGAAGTCTCTAGTTTGTTCTGAAAGCAGTTTGTAAATGGAATAATTTTTTTAAATTACCATACGATTACCTTAAATGCACAATAGCAAATGTGCCACCTTTTTAGTGTCCCTTTCAATACAACAGTTCCAAAAGCATAGAATATAGACCACTGGTTAACGTTGCTTGTACTCAAGTGGTACGTGGAGCAATTGGGATTATAAACAAATCATATAATACATTTAATAAAATTAAGATTTTTTTTAATAGAATTGGTGATAAATGCTGGCCCATATTGTTTATAAGTGCACATGATGTACCAATGATAAAAAAAAAAAAAAAACTAGTTCTATATGAGATACCAGCAGCAAAACCCATTGAGTTCTCACAAAAGAAAACAAAAAAACACCTTTTGCAATATTTTTGTTCCACTAAGACCCTAAGCAGTTTATTAGTGGTCTATTGACACCAAAGTTTGGGCATCACTGACTAATAGGTTCCTTCACTTGCTTCAAATATTTGTCACATAATGGTACAGCAGAGTGGTCTGTTAATAACAAGATAAACAAAACATTTACTGTTTTATCAGAAGGTGTCAAACAAATTTCTTTAAACACGGCTTGAATTCACTATGGAGTATCAGCATCATGATTAGCCAATCATAAAAAGTTACACACCATGTTTTGTGCGTTTCTGCTACCTACATAAGATAACAACCATGTCCCACATTTGCAACTGTGCATTAACTAGTGCAGGTTTTCAGATTAAAGTCAGGACATACAGTACTTCTGAATACCCTTTATTCCACGCTACTACATCTTCTGATCGGTCTTTGTATACATAAGCACATTATTCTCTACCTAACTGTAGGGTACTGCATTGTCTTGTAGATTTCTCTGGTGCTCCGTCTCCATTCTCTTACCTGTAACAATTTATTTTTTTCCAGAGACTTTTAATTGCCAGAGAATTTGGTGACCGATCGGCAGAAAGGAGAGCGTACAGCAACCTGGGAAACGCATTTATATTCCTGGGAGAATTTGAAATGGCAGCAGAGTATTATAAGTAAGAAGTAAATATATGGTTTTATTGGTAGCCAGAATTTACTCCATTCACAAAAAAAACATTAACAAGTTATCTAAAGCTTTAAATAAAAACTAAACAAAAAAAAAAAAGAAATGGAGAGAGAAAAGCTGCAGAGGAGCGAACATATTCCTTCTCGTGCGTTCCCTGATAAATGAAACATGGAAGGGAGCCTTGTCAAGTGATCATAAAATCAGTTAGCAGTGCTCTTATTTTTTTTCCTAAATGTGTCTGAAAGAAACAAAGAGCAGATATTTTTAAAAAGCCATCATATGCCAAATTTGTTTAAAGGCCCACTGTGGTATGTAACAAACTAAGAACTTTAACAGCCATGTAAAACATGAATATGTAAAATATTTTAGAGTAATGCAGATGGTGTGAACGCTCCATTTTTTTGTGTTTAAGAGTCCATCTTTTCTTTGTGTCTTTATTGAGCATAAGGGGTGTGTTTTTTTTCTTTTCAAATAGTATAGGGTGGAGAAGTAGGGTAGACGGATTAAGGATTTGTTAATCAATTGGATCTTGCTGATTTTCACTCTATTCCACTTCCCTACACATGCTTAGAAGCAGGCAAACTTGTATCAATAAATGCAATCCCTGCTCTCCAAAATTGTAAACTTCACTCTCTCATATCAATCTCACCAAATTACCATATATGCCTCAAGGGTCCAGCAGAGGGATCAATACGTATTTGTTTTTAAATTTAAAAATGAAAGTTTTCCCTTTTTCTCTGCCCTATTATTATTCATAGTTTTTAAACATTAAAAAGGACAGGAGAGGTATCAGTTTTGTAATAAATTAGACCCCCAGAACCACTTATTACAATTCATTTTATATTGTGCAGGGGGATATTGTAGCTTTAATGTACTAAGGTGATCTAACATGTCTGCAATGCGTTCCTGTAGGAGGACACTGCAGCTGGCGAGGCAGCTCAAGGACCGGGCTGTAGAAGCACAAAGCTGTTACAGTCTTGGAAACACTTACACGCTGCTGCAGGACTATGAGAAGGCCATCGATTATCATCTGAAGCATCTTGTCATCGCTCAGGAACTTAATGACAGGTGGGGACTTGTGTTACATAGTGATGTCTAATAACAGACTGTGGACCCTACTTTACAGCAGATTCGGCAGCGCATTAGAAAATGTATGATGTTCTTCTGTGCGCATGTAAGTGTTGGAATACAAAGGAGATTTAGTCTACGGAAGGCATATGCACACAGGTGCCACCGTACAGAGTATAGTAAATAAATAGTACATTTTAATGTCTAAAAATAAGTAAAAACACATATTTCCTGCTCAGAATCCCAGGAAATACAGTTATTGCAGTGCACTCTGGCAAACTGGGCAGAGACATGCAAATTAGTCCAAAATGTATTTCACTCTTTAATCCAATACCACGTTAGGCATGGTTCCTTTTAGGCACATGCATTAAGGCACATGCTTGCTGTATTACAAAGCATAACATTGGGAAGGTTTTCCGACTTGTACAAAATCCATCCTCAGACAGCTGTTTCGATCTTTAAACATACTTGCAATGTACAGACTTTGACCACTCTAAGTGTCACATTTTGGAATTGGAGGCATGACCACCAGAATTTATCAGACACAATGTATAGTCCTCCTCGAGGCGTTGCAGACTCCCTAAAAGAAAGTTGCAAAGTGCTGGATGGCAAGCATATTTCTTCATTTTGGGCAAGATTTTGATTTGGAAAGACTTTGGAAGTGACAGAGCAGAGACTTCAAACATGGTATACGTATAAACTATAGGTAACCGAAAGTACTTTATCAATTGAGTTCTATTAAATTCCTACATTAAATTAATCCTTCTGGATCGCTACCTTGTCGTGATGAAGGGGCTTGTGTATCCAATAAAGCTGTGAGCTATACCATGCAGGGTCATCCAAGATGGGCAGTTGCCTGAGTCTGGGCAACCTATCACACCAACAACAATGCCTCTGAGGCATTTAAATGCTTTGGTCTCTCATTACCAAAATATTTGAGTATTAATCTCGTTTTGGGGTGAGAAGCTGACTTAGTTTAAAATAGCAAACCTCTTTTTTTTTTTTTACTGTAGGGAATGTATGTGTATATATATATATATATATATATATATATATATATATATATATATATATATATATAAATCCTATTCATGTATACTTTTTTACTTTTTTGTTATTTTATAGTCTTAAATTTTACTTTTTTTTGGAACCTCCGCTGTTTCCTAAAGTGACACCGCAAAGAGGAGACGTATGCACACAAATACAGTTAGAATTGGTTCATATTGGAAATAGGATTAGATATTTCAAGCACAAATTACACACAAAATGTCCTCCCTTTCTCATGGCGACTCACTTGTGGTTGTCCCTCACAGAGGGGGTGCTAATACTTAAGTAATAAGAGCTTGTCCATTAGGTGTAGCTAACAAAAGGAGGACCTTGTAATGTATACTTAAATTACCCAACGTTCAAGCTCAATAATACAACACTTCATTCCTGCAATAGATTTAACCTTTGTTGTGTCTCTTTAATAAATTTCCAAAAGCAGGTATCTAAAAAAACAATATCTGTTTTGCTCGTACCCATCCAGCTGTACATGCGACTTTTTTTATTTATTTTTTTTAGCTTTTTCCCCACTATTTAAGTAGGCATCAATCTGACAGCGTACACAAAAATAACAATGCCTGCCATGGAAAGAAAACAAACTAACCGGACATGCTTTTCTTACTTAGCAACCCCCTCCCCACCATGAAATGTAATAATAGTGTGAGAAAATCATTAGGGGAGCAAGAGGACCTTATCATTTATACTTAAATCACCTAACTACCAGGCACAGTAGTATAACACTTATACCCAAATTAATATATTTACAATTGGTGGTTAACAAAATACTGGGTAGATTTAATTTCTACAATAACTACAATGTGGTTTTAAAGACTCATCATTTTGGGACCAATTCTGATGCTAACAGCTATATACATGTATGTATGTTTATTTGTTGGTTTTCATTTAGAAATTGCAATGGCCATTTAGAAAGCTGCACTTGTTTTTTTTACGAAGTGACTGGAACATTTAGACTTTGTTGGTATTGTACTCATTTTATTTAGAACAACTGACTTTCTTGATAACGTGTTTGGGATTAATGGAAGAAAATATGAACAAAAACTTCCTTTGTCAAAGGCCACAGAGGTATTCATGATGTAAATCGCAAAAAAAAAAGAAGGAAAGTTTGTGTCGACTTATGAAAGTCTGCAAACAATTTGAATCTCTTCTCCACCATTATTTGGCTTCTGTCCCCTTTTGAGGTATAAAAGCTGGGGAATAAATTCTGTGCAGTAGAGTATTGTTTTGGGCGTCGTTCTTGGAGTGCTGGTGTATGGTTTCCTGTCAGAGCTCTGCTCAACGCATTATAGCGAATATGTCTTATATTACAGAGTGGGAGAAGGCCGAGCCTGCTGGAGCCTGGGAAATGCATACACGGCTCTAGGAAACCATGACCAGGCTGTGCACTTTGCAGAAAAGCATCTGGATATTTCAAGAGAGGTAACAGACTATATTTAAATAAATATTCCTTATAAAACCTATAGCCAACCGTAGAAACATTGCACTATAGGTAGCTGTATGTAAAACAATGTGTAAAGTGGGTAGCTGCATCCGGTCCAATCACTTCTTGTTGATCTGTTCAAAAGCATGATGATAGACCAAAGTAAGACCTCTCTGAAAGATTGTAGGGTTAATAGAGCGCTCCTCAGATAGGAGACACTAGAATCATTTTAGATTGAAGTAGCCATTATAATATGCCTACCTACAAGGCGATTACACTTAGTGTTGCAACACCGTTTATACTGCAGCCTTGTTTTGATCTGTACAATAAGCCTTAAAAAAATTGGAGGTATCCAGTCGGGGATCATAGATTGTTTCTATTGCCCTACATTTAGGCATTTATAATTAGTCCTATATTAGAGATTTTGGTTTTAATAGCAGCATTATTTTCCTATCCATAAATAAAGACAATTTACATTTTGGACTTTTAAGTCACTATACTTAGATGTTAAGCACTAGGAAAATATGCACATTTTGTAAATTACCTACAAGGCAAAATGCAGCAATTAGGTACCATAATTTCAATCACATATTTGGTGGGTGGACATAGTAATACGCGCAAAAAAATATTATTATTACTAACCTAGGCAATTTCTTGGCAGCTGGGAGATCGTAATGGAGAACTGACCGCTCAACTCAATCTCTCTGACCTGCAAATGGTGCTTGGCCTGAGCTACAGCACTAATAACAACTCTGTGCTGTCAGAGATCCAGGATGCAGACACCAGTATGCAAGGTAAATAACTTAATGCATTTTCACTAAAGCTAGTGCATCAAGATAATACTATACATCCCACACTGAAGTCTTCTCCTACAAGCAGGGTTTCAGCCTTTAACCCCTCCTCTACCGATATAACTTCTTCTTCTGCAGGCATAAAATCTGGTTATGTCATCAGACCTTTTCTAGTTTCTTATTCAGTTGATTTTTTTTATTTATGCATAATTCTGGTCTAACTGGACGCTTAAAAGTCCACTGAAGTTCTATGTATTTAGAGCATAAAAAAAAAGAAGAAAATAGGTTCAACAATGGTCCAAATGTTTCATCCTGACCTTTTCAATAGCAGCATTTGAAATATTAATATTAAAGACCATCTCCCCTTTAAGAAAATAGATTTATATGAGATCTTCTTTACCATATTTGGTGGTTGATTTGTATTTTGTCGTGGCAGGTGCTCGGCCCAGGATAAGCAGGCGTCACAGCATGGAGAACTTGGAGCTTGTCAAGTTAACACCAGAGAAGGTGAACTATCTACGTATTTATGTATTTACACCTTTTTTTTTTATGCCAACATTACAAGGGCTAGCAATCCAGTGGTTGTGTCACGGCACATTGTAAGGGATTTCATTACTGTTTTTTTTTTCTTTTATAAATGTTATTACAAACTAGAAGAATAATGGATACATTGAAAATGTTGGCATGCAAAACCAAGTTTTGGTTTTATACATTGTTTATCCTTCTCAGGTACAGAACTGGAACAGTGAGATCCTGGCAAAGCAGAAAGCTCTGCTCTCCAAGCCCTCAGCAAAGCTCATGTTTGTGAACAGACTAAAGGGCAAAAAGCTTAAGAACAATACAACTAGCAAAGTGCTGCAGGACACCAGCAATTCCTCTGATATCAACCGAAAAATGGTCAACTCTCAGCGTGTACGTAGCTTTTGTTCTGTATGGTTTATGCACATTCAGTATTCTTATTATGCTTCATTTGTAACACGCAGACGTAGTCCATAGCCGTATACAGGGGTTAAATACAAGGCAAAAACTAAATTAACATATTGCAAAATAATGGGGAACACAGTCTTTTGAGCTTAAAATAAAAAAAACACATTGAGTTTTCCCTAAAGCATGTTACAAGATTGAAAACTCTCAAACTTACAGTCCAGAAGGTTTGGGTGTGACATAGGAGAGTGATATATGCATTGTGCATATATTTTCCTCAGTCCTGCCAATGCAAGCAGTACAAGGTGTGCTGTTCTTACAGGGTATGGATTTAATCAGGGAATCTCATCCTTTGAAAAGAATGATCAAACAAAATACTTTTGTGGTGTAATTATTAAAGTAGGTGATCAATTCAAAAGATATTCATCACAGATAATAATAGCATGTTTGTTCAACTGTTTATTTTAAATATCACAAATCAGATGCAAACAATACCGACTTCGCCCTTTCATTTATACATGGCTGATTGTTCTGGTAGTGCAAAATGTCAAGCTACTCTATTTATAGTAGCATTTATACATTGCCAGATTATTCAACATTTTGGCACTAGTGAACTAGTGGCATGTGCACCTGGATAATACTGGCATTTGAGAACTTTATCCAATATAATACTGTGTAAACTCTTCAGTAGTTATCTAGTAACATTGAGTGGAGTTCCCTATTGTGAGGCTTGGTCCTTGTCTACCCACAGGCTGAGGTCTTGAGTAATAACACTAGCAGAGTTCCCAGGTATTTAGCAGTATGAATTCCAAGAGCCAAATAAACTGCACAATATGACACTATGCAGGCAAGCTGCAGTATGTTTAAACCACTCCAATCTTATGTTCTGTGCCTTCAGAAATCAGCAGTACCGGATAGCATTGGAGATGAAGGATTCTTCGATCTGCTGAGCCGATTCCAGAGCAACAGGATGGATGACCAGAGGTGCAGCTTCCAGGATAAGAACCTGCTGGCAGTCTCTGCGGGAGCTTCTTCCACTCCTCCTAAAACCATGAGAAAATGTATGTCTAGTAAGCAGGACTCTGCTAAAAGTCTTCCCGTTCGTGTTTTGGGCCTACTTTGTAAAAGACTGTCTGCTTCCTACAAACCACCAGTGTAATGATCCATTTGGATGTTGAATGCTTTGAAATGTTAAAGCCAACCACTTCATACCTGGATCTTAATAAATGTTTCAGCTAATCCGCGAAACCCAGCCTGGTCTGTCCTATTAAAAATAACGGTGCAGTCCCCAGAGGCAAGATAATACAACAACTTATCAAGACTTGTCAGTTAGAGGATTCATCTGGTTATATTCTTTGTTAATCAAGAAGAGTGATGTAATAGCTAAATCTCAATTAGGTTAGTAAATAGCAATTTAGTGATGGTATTGCACATTCCGTGTACTTACGGCTTCTGCTTTCCTCAGCTCTGTCCACATCGGCTGTCTCGCCGCACACAGACGAGTTTTTGGACTTGATTGCCAGCTCGCAAAGTCGCAGATTGGACGATCAGAGGGCCAGTTTCAGCAACCTACCTGGGCTGAGGATTAACCAGCAGCACAGCCACTCCGTTCTGGGTCACCTAATGGCCAGCGAGAACCGCGAGCCAGATGAAGACTTCTTTGACATGCTGGTGAAATGCCAAGTGAGTGTCACAGGAGGGTGTTGAGCGGGGAAACTATGGTATTGGGTGAAATATGTAGCCTGGTCATTGGTAATATGCCCAGAATGATGAAACCCAACGAGATGACAAGTAGACTACGTACAGTTCTAGCTTTATAATTACAGTAACTACGCAGTTTATCTTCTAGTAGTTTAATTGGTGTCTCCTTTCACGACATCTTGGAGAGTTATTTTTCTTTGTCTCAAGAACAATTTGCTTTTCTGCAGCTCTCTGCATTTGTGCTTCGTTGGGACACAAAGGTCCTGTTAATAATAAGAGCTTATGGAGATCAGAAAATTAATTATCTTTTCTATAAACTAAACCGTGGCTTTGAAAAAGCTTCTTCCTCCTGTGGTGTTCCCCACGTCCATTGAAGTTATTTTATCAAACTCTTACATGTTTTGGGGGAATAAATATCAGATTGAGTAACGTCTGGTACTAAAACTAGATAAGTCACTTTATTCTTGCTACTTTCTCTGGTCTTTACTCAGTCTGCATCTCTAAACAAAACAAGCCTAAGGCCTTTTCTCTTATTTTAAGCACCCGGTAGGAGAACTAGCAGAGTAGACAGGACAAATAGGTTCCATTTTCTAGAAGAGCTCTTCATTATAGCTTACAGTAACATGTAACTTCTGGATCTTTTTAAGGGGACATGCTTGAATCTTATCAGGCATTTAATAGAACTCGTTTTAAATAAAGCAAACATTTATTCATGCATGGCAATGAATCGTCAGTTGTTTATACAAATTAAATTCCAGAGACTGCAAGATATATTCTTTGAGCTAGGAAATATGTTGACACGTTACAAATAAAGGAGAACAATAGTTTTTGCACTTCTAAATAAAGAGTCCGCAACCTACAGCACTAGTGCCACAAACCACATCCTAAGTGATATAGAATGGCACTCAAGCGGCCTAAGATGGGGTAAGGAGGTTGATTGTAATGAAGGGTATTTAATACAATTTAGATATAATATAGGGAGAAGTTAAGCATGACTTGATCAGATGGTGTGAAAAGCAATAAATGTATCAAAATCTGGTCCATACATTGTGTGTGTGTGTAATTATATATATATATATATATATATATATATATATATATATATATATATATATATATAAACACACATTTAAATTTTTTATATACAACAACTTACTCTTATACAGGAAACAATCTTCTAAACACTTTATTACCAGCATTTGATACCTTTAAGTTAGAGTAAATTAAAGATGATTAAATCAATTAGCAAAGAAATGAGATGTTCAAAGTGGGTGCAAGACCAGGAAACTGACCCACAAACTAAATATTAACGCCCTCTTTGAAGGCACAACTTGCTAAGCCAGCAAAGTGGATTTATTTAGAATACCTTGACAAGCTTCTTCCTAACCTTGTTGCAACAGGTCAGGCTAGAGGAGGAGAAAATTACTTCTTATGTAGCTTTGTGTGATCAGTGTTAGTTTTGCAAAAACAAATCCTATTTGCAGTGTTAGTAATGGGAACTTATAAATGTATGATGATATTTAGGCTTAAGTTGAGTTTTTATTTATAATGCATATATCGTTAGACTGTAAATTGCCACAAAGGACTGCGCCATTAATTCAAGTTTTTTTTTTCTTTTTTTTTTTTTTCTGTAATTTCCAGGGATCTCGGTTAGATGACCAACGATGTGCCCCTCCTCCACCCCCCAAGAAAGGTCCCACTGTCCCTGATGAAGATTTCTTCAGCCTTATTTTGCGCTCACAAGCCAAGCGCATGGACGAGCAGAGGGTCACTCTTTCCTCACACTTAAAGAGACCGAACTCCAGTTAGGGCAAGTCATCCAGATCCTCTACTGCCACAGGGTCTCTATGCCTTTAATTAGTAGCTAATATAGCTAAAAAAAAAATCAGGGGTATTTCATAGTACTGTAATTGTAATTCAATGCTTCTGAAAAGTACTTTCTAATTTGCATCTTTAAACTAATGCCTTCAGTGCTACCAGAAGTATTGCATTAAAAGGGATATGGAAGGTTTTGGGATTCAATAGGTATAGAATATCCCAGTGTATCTATTTACTTTTATTAAGTGCTTGTACACTCTGCTTTTCTGCCTACAATAATCCAATTGCATGCTTGGGCCAGCCCTCTGCAGCTCATGAATACAGACTCTGAAGTGCAGTGTTTCAAATGAATCCATAACCATCGCTCAGCAGCCTGCTGCAGAGCGAAAGTTGCTACACACCCAGTACGACAGTTACAGATGGCAGACCCAAGCAGGTACTATTTAGCTTATTAAGATGTGCTTTAAAAAGCTCTTGTTTTTTGCCTAACATTATCCAAACTAAATAGACACACAGGCATATTCTATTTCTAATGGAATACAGAAACCTTCCATGTCTATGTAAAGCTATTAATGTTTGTATGTCTAAACCACTGCCGCAGCATCCTGCCCCTAAGGACAAGAAACAAAAGCATATGCCGGAGGTGCCGCAGGAGACAAGTGGCATAGTAATAGTGTGCATTAGATATGGCTTGGCACCCAAATCCTGCAAATATCATGCACCTAATGAATGAACTCTTACAGGAAGCTCTTTCTTTTAAGTTGACCATGTAATATACTTAAGTGTATAACAAATGCCTTTACAGAGAATTTACATTGGGGCATATGTAAAGAGAAGAGAAAAATGGAGCAATTCTGGTACAGAGAACGGTTTGTTATAGAAAGAAGAAAAAACATTTTTATTTCAGTGCAGCCTTTTCTCATATCGCTGCACTGCTGTTTTCTCACCAGAATTGTTCCAGGTTACCTATCTGCCCCATCGAAGCACTACAGTTTGTCCATAGTAGTTTTGTAAATATTTTAATACCACTCTGGTTTTACTTTCATTACAAAAAGAGGGTACTTTTTTGTTATTATGAATTTTAAAATATGCTATATGTGCAAAAGGGCTATTTTTGTGTTTTTAGTAATACTAATTTTAGGACTGTACAAAAAAAAAACTGTTAAGATGGGGGAAAAAAAAAAGGTACGACTGAATTATGTACAACGTGAACCATCTCTTACGTAGCTGTATAAAGGAATCATGTAAAGTAATGTTTTATGGTATATATTTTTTTTTTGTAAAAACAAAAGAACCTTGACTTTTCTTGCACCACAAAGTATTCTAACTTTTGTTTTTTGGTTGATGTTTTCTATTTTTTACCAGTGGTGTGAGACATATCAAGGAATAAAACCACAGTGTAGAACACTAATCCTGTTCTTCGTGACCTCTTTTCTACGTGCACAATTTGAGTAAACCTTTACAGGAATCTGGGATGTCTTGCTAAATATCAGTGTAAGTGAAACCCAAGTCCACTCAGACATCTGACCTAGAAGACCAAAATTTACATTTTACAGAAAAGATTTGAAATTTATTTTTTTATTAACATATCAGCAAAAATATTACAAAATACCAGAAATTTCTAATAAAATAGTTTGGTACTTAAAAAAAATAATTAAGTGAAAGTGCAGGAATGTTTAAGTAACATTAACACCACTCCATAACAAAAGGAGATTCACCATCTTATTGCACCTCCTTGTGTAAACACAGAATTAATGTGTAAAATGACATTACTGATGCACCTCATGCTCCGTTTCAGTATCTGCACTTACATTGCTTGTAATAGTATCCACTGGGGTGGGAGGGTTGTGCGCTATTAAAGCTGCAGGATGCTCTTTGCTTTGGTCGTCTTCTGAATCCTTCTCTGACTGACAATCTCTTGGAAGTTTTTTATTTTCATCTTCTGAATCCTCTTCTTTTTGGGGACTGAGACTTGTTGCTGCAAGCTGAACAGAGAACACATAAGAAATTCTGGAGATGACCATGAGTGAGATGTATATGATTTATATTCCAAATAATAATCTAGAGCAGGTACAGTGGATATAAAAAGTCTACACACCCCTATTAAAATGTCAGGTTTCTGTGCTGTAAAAAAATGAGGCAAAGATAAATCATTTCAGAACTTTTTCCACCTTTAATGTGACCTATAAACTATACAACTTAATTGAAAAACAAACTGAAATCTTTTAGGTGGAGGGAAGAAAAATAAAAATTAAAAATAATGTAGTTGCATAAGTCTGCACACCCTCTTATAACTGGGGATGTAGCTGTGTTCAGAATTAAGCAATCACATTCCAAATCGTGTTAAATAGGAGTCAGCCTGCCATCATTTAAAGTGCCTCTGATTAACCCCAAATAAAGTTCAGCTGCTCTAGTTGGTCTTTCCTGAAATGTTCTTAGTCGCATCCCACAGCAAAAGCCATGGTCCACAGAGAGCTTCGAAAGGATCAGAGGGATCTCATTGTTAAAAGGTATCAGTCAGGAGAAGGGTGCAAAAGAATTTCCAAGGCATTAGATATACCATGGAACACAGTGAAGACAGTCACCAAGTGGAGAAAATATGGCACAACAGTGACATTACCAAGAATTGGAGCTCCCTCCAAAATTGATGAAAAGACGAGAAGAAAACTGGTCTGGGAGGCTACAAAGAGGCCTACGGCAACATTAAAGGAGCTGCAGGAATATCTGGCAAGTACTGGCTGTGTGGTACATGTGACAACAATCTCCCGTATTCTTCATATGTCTGGGCTATGGGGTAAAGTGGCAAGACGAAAGCCTTTTCTTACGAAGAAAAACATCCAAGCCAGGCTACATTTTGCAAAAACACATCTGAAGTCTCCCAAAAGCATGTGGGAAAAGGTGTTATGGTCTGATGAAACCAAGGTTGAACTTTTTAGCCATAATTCCAAAAGATATGTTTGGCGCAAAAACAAAACTGCACATCACCAAAAGAACACCATACCCACAGTGAAGCATGGTGGTGGCAGCATCATGCTTTGGGCTGTTTTTCTTCAGCTGGAACTGTGGCCTTAGTTAAGATAGAGGGAATTATGAACAGTTCCAAATACCAGTCAATATTGGCACAAAACCTTCAGGCTTCTGCTAGAAAGCTGAACATGAAGAGGAACTTCATCTTTCAGCATGACAACGACCCAAAGCATACATCCAAATCAACAAAGGAATGACTTCACCAGAAGAAGATTAAAGTTTTGGAATGGCCCAGCCTGAGCCCAGACCTGAATCCGATTGAAAATCTGTGGGGTGATCTGAAGAGGGCTGTGCACAGGAGATGCCCTCGCAATCTGACAGATTTGGAGTGTTTTTGCAAAGAAGAGTGGGCAAATCTTGCCAAGTCAAAACGTGCCATGCTGATAGACTCATACCCAAAAAGACTGAGTGCTGTAATAAAATCAAAAGGTGCTTCAACAAAGTATTAGTTTAAGGGTGTGCATACTTATGCAACCATATTATTTTATTTTTATATTTTTCCTTCCCTCCACCTAAAATATTTCAGTTTGTTTTTCAATTGAGTTGTACAGTTTATAGGTCACATTAAAGGAAAAAGTTCTGAAATAATTTATTCGTCTCATTTTTTTTACAGCACAGAAACCTGACATTTTAACAGGTGTGTAGACTTTTTATATCCACTGTATGTCACAGGGCACCCCTATGCATGCCTACTTGTTTAATATTATTAAGGTTATGTTAAATAGAGCAGCTTTTAAATCTTAACCCAATTTTAGTAATTGTGCATGCATTGATACCTTATTCTGGTGACTAGACTTCTGTACCTCAATGAAGCTGTGAGCTATACCCTATAGGATCACCCAAGATGGGCAGGTTATAGCAGAGAGGTTAAACAAATATGGTCCACTCCAGTATCTTTGCCCAGATAATCATATGAATATATTGTCACAGAGAGTCTGACACAACTGAACAACAACTGCGTTCTAGTTCAAAGCACAACAAAGAGGTAAATAACTTCTGGCAGTTGGCGGCACAGCATTCGGATTTGACATATCAGACTTAAACAGTATGGCAACTTTGCTGCAGCACCCTCTCATGTCTCTGCTTAAACCAATGCACTTGGGAGTCGACTGAGTCCCAAATGATCAGCTTTTCAAAATTAAGCAGACATTTTTGGACTCTGTTTCCACAGACAAGGAAGCCAAATGTGAGCCACGTTAGCCATTTCTCACAGACTTACAGTGGAGATCTGGCTTGTACCAGAATATAAGTGTTCGCCACATCATAATGTTCAACTTGAGCCACGTACCTCACTCCTCAGAGGCTCAGACACTGCTCCTCTACACTCTGGCGGAGCATCGTCCTCACAAAACCTTTTTAGGGTCTCCTTACATGGAAGCTGCTCCTGCACCCAGGGTCCTTGTTGCTGTCTCACAGATTGGTCTCTCTCTTTAGATGGTAAAACTGGAGCTAAAACCTAAAGATAATTTCATTAATATTTCCCCTATATATAACGATAATCTGCAACTGACACGGGCAAACAAACTATTTAAGGAAAATCTTTTTTTGACCCCCAAAGTTAAGTTTTCAATTCCCCTTATTTTGTGCCCCGTCGCTTAATCTTTTCTTTAACCCTACAATGTTTTTTTTTTATAAACAGTCTGCAAAACTGTCCTTTTATATTCCAGGTGAGATCTTCCCACTGATTTATACTTTTATTCCTTGTGTCTATGTCCCTATTTATTGATGGTCATACTACATTCTATGCCCACACCCCATAACTCACATCGTCAGACCGCTCCTGATGCCTTGTGTGGTCAGTGACATGCATAGCACGCACAGTCTCCGGCCTCTGCTGGAGATGGGGAAAACCAACTTGCGGAGGACGCCGACGTTTAACATCGTCATTAGACTCCTTGTCTTTTGTTCTGTTCTCCCCCACAGGTTGCGGCCGGTCTCCATCTGGGCCTGGCAAGCACTGGATCCGGTTCGACTGAGCAACAGACGTCCCTGTCCCATAGCAATGGCCCTGCAAAGTGAATGAGTTCTGTTCAGATCTGTACTGGAAATACATTAATCTAAACATTATGTAGTAAAGAATATGGTTTGTTACTGGGCCTGATGAAGAGCAAAGTTATTGTGAGAACTGATACAATTTACAGACAAACCGAAGTCCATACAAAACTTACACCACGATCAGTCCCACCTAACAGGACAGTGACGTTCTCAAAGCTGCGCACATCAAACCGCACTAAACCCAAGTGACAAAAAGCTTTGAGTGTTTAAAACTGATACATATATTACAGATTTATATTATCCCTATGATTTTGGCAGAATTGGGTCAGGACCAGGAGTCACAGGCTCCCTGCAAATGCTCACACACACACAAAATGGTCCTTTCATTTCTTTAGATATCCTTACCACAAAGGAAAACCTGAATGTACGGCCGTGAGAGTATATAGCACTTAGCGGGAGCTTGTACATTGTATTCCCTTAAAGGGACTCTGTCACTCCAACAGGAAAATGATTTCATTTTAAAGGGCATTGAAAGGATGGCTATACATTGTACTAGCAATTTAATCTGCAGTAAATCATATCTGAAATATTTAGAATTTATTTTTCTGGTTCCTGTTTGCTAATGTGCAGCTCAGAGTACTTGGTATGGGTGGGAGAGGGGGTAGATCTGCCAGATAGCATTGGGGGTCTTTATTTGGCCACTACAGAGACAGACAAGCAGACTTTAACACTAATTAGACATGAAAGCAGCTCATTAATGTGTGAAATGTCCATTTCCATACAACATAGAATTTACCAGGATTGATCCACTTTACAAATAACGGATAACGCAACAGTTAATTTTTTATGCTCTTTAAGAAGAAACTTAAAAAAATGACTATTTTGGGGTGACAGAGTTCCTTTAAGGACCTGAGAGCTTGTGCCCATAAGCTAACTGGTGCAGCTGAAATATAAATAACTCCATAACTCACATAATCAGACGGCTCCTGATACCCTGTGTGGTCAGTGATATCCAAAGCACGCACAGTCTCTGGCCTCTGCTCAATAGCCGTGCCCTGTTCCCTTTGCACCAGTTGGTGATAATTATCTTGCGGGGGACGCTGGCGATTGACATCGTCAATAAACCTGTTGTATTCTGATCTGTTCTGCTCCACGGGCCTCGGCCGGTCTCCATCTGGGCCTGACAAGTACTGGATCCGATTGATTTGACCAACAGACCTCCCTGTCCCATAGCAAAGGCCCTGCAAAGGGAATGAGTTATTTTCAAACTGTACTGGAAAAACATTAAAGCTGAACATTGTTGATTACTGGGCCTGGGGAAGAGTTATTGTGAGAACTGATACTATTTAGAGACAAACTGAAGAAGTCCATACAGAAATGATACCACGATCTGACCCATCTAACAGGACAGTGAAGTCTTCAAAGCTGCCTCATCAAACTAAGAAAACAAAAATCACAAAAAAGGTGAATATTTAAAACCCGATGCATATACTAGATTTATATGCACATAACACCCCCACCCCTGGGCTGACACACACTTGTTCACAACTATCATAGCAAGCCCTATTTAATGTAGCTGTAAATATAATTTATACAATAACTTAAGAATGTTTTCACTGCCTAAATAATGCTCTTAAACTGAATGTTTTCAAATATATACATAGTTACATAGTAATTAAGGTTGAAAAAAGGCTTTAAGTCCATCAAGTTCAACCTTTTTCGATCTCCTCTGATCTGCATTATGCAGATTGTTTGGGAATTGACTTAAAGGAAGCAAATAGAAAAAAAGTGAATCTTTGCCAAGTGTCTCACAAGGAAATATAAAAATCCTTCCTGACCCAAGATATTGGCCATTAGACTCCTCCTCCTCCTCCCTGGATCAATACCCCCTCTCTAATTATCCAGGCTAAACCTTAAAGTTATCTATCAAATCCACTGTCACCACCTCCTTTGGTAGATAATTCCACAGTTTAACCACCCTTACTGTGAAGAACCCTTTTCTTTCTTTAAGGTAGAATCATTTTACTTCTAACCTCAAAGGATGTCCTCTTATCAGATGAAAACCTCACAAGGCAAAGCATTGTATTGACCTTGGATATATTTATATAAAAGGTAATCATATCCCCTTTTAGATGCCTTTTTTCTCGAGAAAATACATTTAATTTGGTTAGTCTTTCTTTATAACTTAGCCCCTCCCCTTATTAGTTTTATTACCTTTCTATGTACTTTTTCCAGCTCAAAAAAGTCCTTTTTATGTAGTTGTGCCCACAATTGTACTCCATATTCCAAGTGTGGGCGTACTAGGGATTTGGTTAGTGGCAGAATTATATTTGCTTCCCTTGCTTCTATACCCTTCTTAATACATGCTAATATTTTACTTGCCTTTGCAGCTGCTGCTTAGTATTGTGCACTGTTACCTAGGTGGTTGTCCACAAGTACTCCAAAAAATCCAGTTTCAATATCTGATACCCCTAGATTTACTCCATTAAGATTATAAATTGCATGGCTATTTTTCCTTCCCAAATGCATAACTTTACATGTATTTTTATTCTTCTAATTTATGCAAATCCCTTCGGAGGGAAATTACCTTGCACAATTTGGTGTCATTAGCAAAAATTTGTTCCATTTACAACAACCCTTTGCTTCCTGTCTTTTAGCCAGCTCTCGATCCATGAGCAGATATTTACTGCAATTCCTGCATCCCCTAATTTGCACAATAGTCTCCCATGTGGCACTGAATCAAAAGCCTTTGCAAAATCCAAAAAGACTACATCCACTGAGTTGCCTTGATCCAGGTTCCTATTAACCTCCTCAGTGAAACGAATTAGATTTGTTTGACATGACCTATCCCTCTTAAATCCATGTTGAGTCCTACTTATAATCATGTTCAAATCGACATATTCTTGTATATTATCCCTTACTAACCCTTCTAAAAGCTGCCCAGCTTCAGAAGTGAGGCTTATAGGTCTATAGTTCCCTGGATTTGCTCTTGAAGCCTTTCTTAAATATAGGTATCACCTCTGCTTTTCTCCAGTCATCTGGTTGAGTGAATCTTGAAAAATTAAATATAATAGTTTGGCTATTACAGGGCCCTGTTCCCTCAGTACCCTTGGATTTATTCCATCAGAACCTTGGGCTTTATTAACATTTATTTTTCCCAACCTCTTTTGGGTTTCTTCCTGCATTAACCAGTTATTTGGTGAAGGTAGTGTAGCCCCATTTTGTTGCAGTGACCGAACCAATGGGACCTGCCTTCTGTGTATACCGAAGAAAAGAACCTATTTAGCTCATCTGCCTTTTCCTGGTCACTAATTATCAGATGGCCTGTGTCACATTGTAATGTTCCTATAGCTTCCTTCCTCACCTTCTTCCCATTAATATATTTAAAACATATTTTAGGGTTAGTCTTACTCTTCTTGCAACTAATATTTCATTTTCTATTTTAGCCAGTCTAATACCCCTTTTGCAAGCCTTGTTGATTTCCTTGTACTCACATAAGGCAGTCTCTGACCCTCGTTTGTATAATATAAATACCTGTTCTTTACTCCGTATCTTGATCTTTAAATCATTGTTAAGCCACATTGGATGTGATTTACACCTTTTACTTTTATTCCCACATGGTATATGGTGATAAGTATGTATATTTAGTAAGGATTTACCGTAAATGTTGTCCATTTATGTTCAGTGTTTTTACCTATCAGTTCTTTGTCCCAGTCTATATGTTGTATTGCTGCCCTTAGACCGTTAAAAATCTCCTTTTCAAAAATGTAGAGTTTTTATTGTCCCTTACAGACTGTGTTGTGATCACTGTTTCCCAAAGGTTGCCCTATTCCAACATTTGATACCATCTCAATATTATTTGTGATGACTAAATCCAAGATAGCTTCATTTCTAGTAGACTCTTGTATAACCTGGGCCAGATAATGATCTCTGAGTGTACTTAAGAACCTGCTCCCCTTAGCTAAACTGCTGGTCTCATTTATCCAGTTTATTTCAGGGTAGTTAAAATCTCCTATTACAGATTGGAAATGCACCTAAGCATGGTCAAGTTTTAGTAACAATAATTGCAATTCCTCACTTTCAATTATATTTGGAGGTTTATAGCATACTCCTACCAATATTCTTTAGGAATTTGCTGCTCCACTATTTAACTCTTCCCGCAACCATTCAACAGGCTTAACATACAGGCAAATCCCTCCTCTTCTTTTTTACCATTGCCCCTATCTTTCCGAAATAGGTTATAACCATCCAGATTAACAGTCCAGTCATGAGATTCATCCCACCATGTTTCAGTAATGCCTATTAAATCTCATTTCTCATTAACTGCTAATAATTCAAACTCACCCATTTTTCCTGGCAAGCTTCTGGCATTAGCAGGCATATATACCTTACGTTGTTATGAGCCTGTAGTTCTGAAGTGCCAGCCACTGTATAAATATTATTTTCTATTATACAAATGTGTTCTTTCATTTCAAGACATTTTTGTAAATGTAGATGTTAAAAAGGGCCACTGTAGTTCAAAACCACCTGTCATACATTTAAAAAAGCATGCTTTATATTTAACAACTATTTTATTCTCATGGGGAGAAATGTATTCAAGAGAAACACTAAAACAGTCTGTCTTTATGTTACTAGTGAGTGAAGAGGAAGTGTAAATAAGGACCCATGGAAACCCTGTCAATTGTGGTCTCGTACGTTCTTTGCATTAAAACCAATGGCAATAAAAATCACATATAATAGTTGTCAAACTACGAGTTTGTTGGTAACCCAATGTTAAAAATTGCGGGCCTCGCCTGCAATGAGCGCCAAAGGCGCTCATAGTGAGATCCAAAGGACTTAGGACCGAAGCCTGTAGTTGCAACTGTGGGCCTCACAAACTGAGGCCTGCAGTTGTGGGGCTGCACTAAATTACGAACCACGGAACTAAAAGGACCAGCAAAAAAAACCAAACAAATATGCCTCAAGTTAACTTACACACAGAGAAAGGGAGCCTGTGAGTGATGTTGCAAGTTAATTCGAGTCATATTTGGAGTTTTTTTCACGATCGAAAATCGCCTAAGCGAGAAAAAAAATGGCAGACGAAAAAATTGAACAGGATGAAAACGAGGCCCAAGGCAGTTAAAAAGAGCCCGAAGCCAGCAACACTTAACCCAAGGCAGTATTGCTCATCGCGAGACCCCTAAACAACACGGGGGAGGGGCACCTGGCCATGAGCGCCAAAGGTGATCATTGCAAAGCACAAGAGTTGCGGGTTGGAAGGTGCTCAGTGGGGCAATAGCCTCACATTGTGTCGCAAGCAGCATTGCCAGGCTTAAAATTTTATTGCCATCATTTTTGACAGGCAATTCCCTAGTAATATATAAGGCTCACTGACCCCTCTGTGTTCTGTAATTATCCGAGGATGACAAAACAAATCACACACTTGTCTTCATTAAATGTAAGTTGTCTACAGTATAGATCAATTATTTCTCTTAAAAAAAAAAAAAAAAAATACTTGGTAATGTTCAAAACGCTATCTTCTAAATTCACATTCATTCATTTTATAACTCCCAGATTCTGCAAATCTTTTTCCAACATTCTATTTCTAGAAACAATCGTCAACAGTTCATTCATACAAAAGGGCGAGGATCACATCCATCTGGAGGCTATTAGCCATTTAATTACTACAAAAAGTTGCAGGAGACAGGCTTTTATGTCCAAGGGCAAGTACTCAGGAAATACGTGAAATAGTACCAATCCTGGTGTCAAAGCCAGAGGTACCTTAGTTGATAAATTATATAGGCATTGAACCCACAAACGCTTAACTATTGGGTAGTCGAACCACATATGAAAATGCAATCCCACTGCTCCACACTTCCTCCATATTTCTTTGATTCCACTTTTGAAATTTGGTATAACTTTGTTGGGACATAATACGACTTATTAAGTATATTAAACTGTATTTCTCTGTATGACGAGTTCTTAATCAACTTTTCTGTAATATTCAAGGCGTTTGTCCATTCTTCTTTAGTTATATTTCTTTTAACATCAACTTCCCATTTAAATCATATTGACAGACTTGTCCGTGTACAATAAATCGTTCAAAAATGTTACAACTTTTAGAGATTATTTTTCTAATTTTCGGCAATAACCCTTTTAGCCCATCCAAACAGATTTAAAATGTATTGTAATCCAACCAAGATTTTGTAGTAATACCACATTTATTAACAAAATTGAAAAGTAGAGATAACGCTCTCCAGATTATCTGAATAATTATTCTCTATACAATTCCACAGAAAACCACTCATCGTCTCTTTGTCCAGATATTCCAATTCTATACTTCTCAATTTTGCTTTATTCGAAATATCAAGCAAATTAATTATATGAGATATCATGGTAGCTTCCTGCTAGCTCTGCAAATTTGGATAGGCAATCCCGACTTGATTACATTTTCTTACCGCTAACATACTTTTAACTCAAATTGGTTTAGAATTGAATATGAATTTATCAATTAGTTTCTGAATTTTTTTAACCAAAAAGACAGTAATCGTTAAAGGGATGTTTCTTAAAAGAGAATTACATTTTGGTAACAGAAACATCTTAACTGCCTCTGTTTTTGCAGAAAAGAAAAGGTTAGTTGCTTTCCAGGAGTTAATCATATCTGTCAGATTATCGTATAACTTAGTGATATCCAGCAATTAGTTTTGCTAAATTACAATAACAAACGTTATTCTTAGATGCTTAAAATGGTAACTTCCCAATTATATTGAAATTTATTTTTTAGGTCCAATTTTCCTTTTGCTAATAGGTTCATATTTAATATCTCTGTTTTATCTATATTGAGTTTGTAATTGGAAATCAAACTATATTGGTCGATGATATTATGAAGACAAGAGAGAGAATGACTTGGATCTGTCAAGATAAGGATTGTATCATCTGCATAAAGTGTTACCTTGTGGGTACAAGATACGAGTTGTTGATAACGCTTGCGGGCTCGCAAAGCGAGGGTCGCAGTTGTTGGCATGGAGCGCCGAAGGCGCTCCTTGCCAGCAACTGCGACCCTTGCAAACTTCACGTCATAACGCAAACAACATACGAGACACGTTACCACACATTACGACCTCGCAAAAATCATCCGCAACCCGCGGACGTGAAAAAATGAAAAACACAATAAATACACACAACACATACATAAAAAGCTTACCTACAGCAAGAGGGAGCATCCAGGACCTCAAAACATTAAGTTACACCTTCGTTTAACTCAAAATAAAAGAGTTTAGACACTAAAAAATTCTCTAAGTGAGAGAAAAAATGGTCGCCGAACAAAACGAAAACGAGGCTACAGCACTCTAAACACGCAAAACACCACCAAACACCTACGGATATTCCGCTACAGACGCATACCACACATTTGCCGCCAGTTTAGAACAATGCGGAAGTACACGACTATGCTAGCGGTTTGGTCTCGCGCACGCACAGTATTACACTGCACACATTCATCACGCTTACACAGCAGCTCCACACCACTAATGCTGCAGCAACATCAAAACAGATTGCCAGCTCTTCAACAGAATGCTTCCTGCATATATTACTTCAAAATAGGTAAAGTATATTAATTTATTACTGTATTATTTATTTCATTATTATACACCAAACAGCATTAGCTCACTTACAATTTCATTGCCGTCATTTTTTGACGGGCAAATCTCTAGTCATCACATATATAGTTGTGAGCGTACGAGTTGTTGCTAACGCTGCGGGCTCGCTTCGCGAGCTGCGGCCCTCGCATAGCGAGGGCACTGGCCGAGGGTCTCAGTTGCTGGCATGGAGCGCCGTAGGCGCTCCATGCCAGCACCTGAGGACCTCGCAAAGCGAGGGCACTGGCCGAGGGTCTCAGTTGCTGGCATGGATCGCCGAAGGCGCTCCATGCCAGCAACTGCGACCCTCGCAAACTTCACGTCGCAACCCAAAGAGCACGACACACACATTACGACACTCGCAAACAACATACGACACACGTTCACACACATTACGGCCTCGCAACACTCGGACGCAACTCGCGAACATTGATGTAAAACACAATACATACACACAGCACATACATAAAAACCTTACCTACACCAAGAGGGAGCACCCAGGACCTCAAAAATGCAACTTACACCTTCATTTTACTTGAAATAAAACAGTTTAGAGACTAAAAAAAATCGAAGCGAGAGAAAAAATGGCCGCCGAACAAAACGAAAACGAGGCTACAGCACTCTAAACACCACAAGAAACTCGCAAAACACCACAAGAAACTCGCAAAACGCCACAAACGACCTACGGATATTCATACCACACAGTGCACACATTCATCATGCTTACACAGCACCTCCACACCACTAATGCTGCAGCAACATCAACACAGATTGCCAGCTCTTCATCACAATGCTTCAAAATAGGTAAAGTATATTCATTTAGTAATGTATTATATATTTCAGTAGTACACACCAAACAGCATTAGCTACCTTACAATTTCATTGCCGTCATTTTTTGACGGGCAATTCGCTAGTTTATAATAATAGTAAGAAAAACCATCTGGACCTGACGAAGTTGTTAATTTCATATTCTTTATAACATTATTTCCGAGCTCGTAAATGGTTTATTTAAATCAAGCAATTCTGTAATTGCCCTCTATATCTCTTCTGGTTTACAATACAACACATTACCATACATTATAGATTCCATTTTATTATTAAATGTTTTTTTTTCTCAATTTATTTGCTAATATTTTACTCGTATTACCTCCATAATGGTATAGTTTTGTTGTATTGACCATATAGAGGAATCAATTTTCACTTGAATTATTTTTTTAATTTCCTTGGAAATATCCTGTTTTTGTCACAGAAGAGAACTATCAAATTTTTTCTTTATTTCTCTATCCAAAATGCTAAATTTTTTATACAATTCCCTTAATGGGAGACCTTTCTTTTTGTTTTTTTGGCTCTGTAGTTTTATTATTACACCTCTCATGAAGGCCTTGTGGGCGTTCCATATATTTATTTTAGATGAAGTGGAGTCATTATTAAAATCCCCCAAAACTAGCAATTACCTGTTTTATAAAATATTTATCCTCCTCTTCATCAAAAATAGCTGGATTCATTTTCCATGATTTCATTTTTAATGATTCTTTTGGTGTTTTCAGCATTAACGTGATCATCCCGTGATCAGAATATATAATTGGTTTAATTTGAGAATCGATGATCACATGCAGACATTTCAAGTCAGTCAGAAAATAATCTATTCTTGTAAAAAGCTGGTGCCTATGGGAAAAGAAGGTAAAGTCCTTCTCACCCGGGTGCAATATCTTCCAAATATCATATAAGTTATTCCTATCTACAATCTCATACATTTGTTTAATAGAATTTAACATCTGTGTATCTAATGAGCGGTTAGATTTCGACTTCCTATCTGACTCATGGTCCATTATAATATTTAAGTCACCGCATATGAAGATATTTCCTTTAAGTGTCTAATGATAGATCTAAAAAATTTAACCTGGCCTTTGTTCGGGGCATACAAATTTAAGATTGAATAGAATTGACCATCTAACAAACCAGTCCAAATAAGATATGTCCCTTCTAAGTCTAATTGCAAAAATTCTTCTGTAATTTTTAAATCCTTCTTGAAGAATATCAATACGCCTTGTGTCTTCTTTTTATAAGTGGAATTATAGCGTATACTATATATATTATCTAAATATTTTGGTACTTTAGTCAATTGCCAATGCGTCTCTTGGAAAGCAATAATGTCAGCTTTTTCTTGGTGGCAACTTTTCATTATCATACTCGAATATTGCCCGTCAAAAAATAATGAAAATGAAATTGTAAGTGAGCTAATGCGGTTTGGTGTATAATAAAATAAATACTACATTAATAAATTAATATACTTTACCTATTTTCAAGTAATATATGTAGGAAGTATTCTGTTGAAGAGCTGACAATCTGTGTTGATGTTGCTGCAGCATTAGTGGTGTGGAGCTACTGTGTAATCGTGATGAATGTGAGTAGTGTAATAGTGTGCGTGCGCGAGACAAATCCATTAGCGTAGCTGTGTACTTTCGCATTCTATAAGCTATTGTTCTAAAAGGGCGGCTAATTTTTGTGAGGTCGTAACGTGTCTCGTATTTTCCTTGCGTAACAACATACATTTTGCGAGGGTCGCAGTTACTGGCAAGGAGCGCCTTTGGCGCTTCGCAAGTAAATTTTTGCATCTTGTATCTTTTTTTTTTTTCCCAAGTCGCGCGTCTCGTATGTTCTTTTCCCAAGTCGCGCGTCTCGTATGTTCTTTTCCCAAGTCGCGCGTCTCGTATGTTCTTTTCCCAAGTCGCGCGTCTCGTATGTTCTTTTCCCAAGTCGCGCGTCTCGTATATTCTTTTCCCAAGTCGCGCGTCTCGTATGTTCTTTTCCCAAGTCGCGCGTCTCGTATGTTCTTTTCCCAAGTCGCGCGTCTCGTATGTTCTTTTCCCAAGTCGCGCGTCTCGTATGTTCTTTTCCCAAGTCGCGCGTCTCGTATGTTCTTTTCCCAAGTCGCGCGTCTCGTATGTTCTTTTCCCAAGTCGCGCGTCTCGTATGTTCTTTTCCCAAGTCGCGCGTCTCGTATGTTCTTTTCCCAAGTCGCGCGTCTCGTATGTTCTTTTCCCAAGTCGCGCGTCTCGTATGTTCTTTTCCCAAGTCGCGCGTCTCGTATGTTCTTTTCCCAAGTCGCGCGTCTCGTATGTTCTTTTCCCAAGTCGCGCGTCTCGTATGTTCTTTTCCCAAGTCGCGCGTCTCGTATGTTCTTTTCCCAAGTCGCGCGTCTCGTATGTTCTTTTCCCAAGTCGCGCGTCTCGTATGTTCTTTTCCCAAGTCGCGCGTCTCGTATGTTCTTTTCCCAAGTCGCGCGTCTCGTATGTTCTTTTCCCAAGTCGCGCGTCTCGTATGTTCTTTTCCCAAGTCGCGCGTCTCGTATGTTCTTTTCCCAAGTCGCGCGTCTCGTATGTTCTTTTCCCAAGTCGCGCGTCTCGTATGTTCTTTTCCCAAGTCGCGCGTCTCGTATGTTCTTTTCCCAAGTCGCGCGTCTCGTATGTTCTTTTCCCAAGTCGCGCGTCTCGTATGTTCTTTTCCCAAGTCGCGCGTCTCGTATGTTCTTTTCCCAAGTCGCGCGTCTCGTATGTTCTTTTCCCAAGTCGCGCGTCTCGTATGTTCTTTTCCCAAGTCGCGCGTCTCGTATGTTCTTTTCCCAAGTCGCGCGTCTCGTATGTTCTTTTCCCAAGTCGCGCGTCTCGTATGTTCTTTTCCCAAGTCGCGCGTCTCGTATGTTCTTTTCCCAAGTCGCGCGTCTCGTATGTTCTTTTCCCAAGTCGCGCGTCTCGTATGTTCTTTTCCCAAGTCGCGCGTCTCGTATGTTCTTTTCCCAAGTCGCGCGTCTCGTATGTTCTTTTCCCAAGTCGCGCGTCTCGTATGTTCTTTTCCCAAGTCGCGCGTCTCGTATGTTCTTTTCCCAAGTCGCGCGTCTCGTATGTTCTTTTCCCAAGTCGCGCGTCTCGTATGTTCTTTTCCCAAGTCGCGCGTCTCGTATGTTCTTTTCCCAAGTCGCGCGTCTCGTATGTTCTTTTCCCAAGTCGCGCGTCTCGTATGTTCTTTTCCCAAGTCGCGCGTCTCGTATGTTCTTTTCCCAAGTCGCGCGTCTCGTATGTTCTTTTCCCAAGTCGCGCGTCTCGTATGTTCTTTTCCCAAGTCGCGCGTCTCGTATGTTCTTTTCCCAAGTCGCGCGTCTCGTATGTTCTTTTCCCAAGTCGCGCGTCTCGTATGTTCTTTTCCCAAGTCGCGCGTCTCGTATGTTCTTTTCCCAAGTCCCGCGTCTCGTATTTTAACAGCTAGCCTCGCTTTGCGAGGCTCGCAGCGAGGAGCACCTTTGGTGCTCATCGGCTAAGTGCTACGGTTTATTGGCAAGGCTCGCAAGCGATGAGCGCCTGTGGCGCTCATCGCCTAACTCATACACACCTCGCAAAGCGTGACGACGTCTAGCACTTTGACAACTATTATATGTTATGAGCGATTCTCTTGATTGTCCTGGATAACCTTCTGGGATATTTTGACCAAAATTATCTAACTCTTTGTTTCTCCAACACCAAATACCTTGCTAAATACAAGTTTTGTAACAAATTTAAATTCTCCTACTCTAAGGTGGTAAGGTCCTATACACATCAGAATGCAAATACAGAACCAACAGACAGAGTTCTTATTAATCCATCTCAACCTAAGAAAATCAAATTGTATGACCAAGAATTAGGATGGTTTCCCTTTTCTTTTAGTACGGAGTCATAAGATTTCCATGAAAAGGATATTTACAAACAATCTTTAAACAGAGTTCCTTTTCTTTTCACTTTTTCCCGTTTCCCATTATTTATTATTTTTTCCCCTTTACCTTTCCTATTTTCTTTACAAGATTATTCATTTATTATTGAATGCTTCACACAAGGTTCGATGTCCTCTTACTGTCCAGGGGTAGGGTTAGAGATATTTCATTCTTAGGAACACCAGTTTCTATGCCAGAGAACCTTTTAATAACAAAATCTAACTTCCACTTTAGTTTCCTTTGCAGTATACAAGATTCCATGCACCATTAATGTCCAAATCCAAAGTGCATATAGTTCATTCTTTAAAGTGGATAATACTAAAACCGTAAACAAAGTTCTATGAATAGGACATATTTGGATTTGAATCTGGATTCTTTATAGTTCATTCTTTAAAGCGCATGTTATTATATTCTATAGAGAACCTATTGGTGGAAAAGCTGTATTGTTTGAATGTCAGAGAAAAAAAACAAAAAAAAAAACTTCCAGCTTCACCAAGATTTAAAAACGCTAAGTTCCTCTCTGATATTGCTTTAGTAGATTCTGGCTCTATTATATCAGCGTAAAGGAGCTCTATGAGCAGTGTAAATCAGCCACACTAACTCTTGCTTTACTTTTGGTTTACAAACTCACGCCACACAGAGTCTCCTCCAATACACCTTAAGCTTAATACAGTGCCTTGCAAAAGTATTTACCTCCCTTGGCATTTTTTGTGTTTTGTTGCCTCCCAAACTGGAATTAACATGGATTGTTTGAGGATTTGCATCATTTAATTTACAGAACTTTGCTTCACAATAAAAAAAAAAAAAAAAAAAAATCTAACAAACAGGACAAAATAACAGAAATAGTCATTACTTTGTTGATCCACCCTTTGCAGCAATCACCGCTCCAAGTCGCTTTGGAGAAGTCTCTATGAGCTTGCCACATCTTACCACTGGGATTTTTGCCCATTCCTCCTTGCAAAACTACTCCAGCTCCTTAAAGTTGGATGGTTTGCGCTTGTGAACAGCAATCTTGAAGTCTGACCACAGATTTTCTATTGGATTGAGGTCTGGGCTGTGACTAGGCCATTCCAACACATTTAGGTGTTTCCCCTTAAACCACTCAAGTGTTGCTTTAGCAGTGTGTTTGGGGTCATTGTCCTGCTGGAAGGTGAACCTCCGTCCTAGCCTCAAGTCACGCACAGAGCGGAACAGGTTTTGCTTAGGAATATCCCTGTATTTAGCACCATCCATCTTTCCCTCAACTCTGACCAGTTTCCCAGTCCTGGCTGCTGAAAAACATGGTGGATGGTGTTCTTTGGGTGATGTTATGTGTTGGTTTTGCACCAGGCATCTAATTTTCTTTGATAGTTGAAAAGTTCAATTTTAGTCTCATCAGACCAGAGCACCTTCCTCCATACATTTTAGGAGTCTCCCACATGACTTTTCGCAAACTCAAAACGTGCCATTTTGTTTTTTTGCTGA
This sequence comes from Discoglossus pictus, assembly GCA_027410445.1. Lineage (NCBI taxonomy): Eukaryota > Metazoa > Chordata > Amphibia > Anura > Alytidae > Discoglossus > Discoglossus pictus. Next base: position 156,556,989 of record CM050170.1, on the reverse strand, counting down.
AAGTAATGGCTTTCTTCTGGCCACTCTGCCATAAAGCCCAACTCTATGGAGCATACGGCTTATTGTCGTCCTATGTAAAGATACTCCAGTCTCTGCTATGGAACTCTGCAGCTCTTCCAGGGTTACCTTAGGTCTCTGTGCTGCCTCTCTGCTTAATGTCCTCCTTGCCCGGTCCGTAAGTTTTGGTGGGCGGCCGTCTCTTGGTAGGTTTGCGGTTGTGCCATGTTCTTTCCATTTGGTTATGATAGATTTGATGGTGCTCCTGGGGATCATCAAAGATTTGGATATTTTTTTATAACCTAACCCTGATTTGTACTTCTTAACAACATTGTCCCATACTTGTTTGGAGAGTTCCTTGGTCTTCATGGCAGTGTTTGGTTAGTGGTGCCTCTTGCTTAGGTGTTGCAGCCTCTTGGGCCTTTCAAAAAAGGAGTGTATATGTAATGACAGATCATGTGACACTATATTGCACACAAGTGGACATCATTTCACTAATTATGTGACTTCTGAAGGTAATTTATGGACTTCATAACAAAGGGGGTGAATACATACGCACATGCCAATTTCCTGTTTTCTATTTCTAAAAAATTGTTTTATGTATATATTTTTCTCATTTCACTTCTCCAGCCAAGACTATTGTGTTCTGATCCATCACAGACAATTCAGATTAACAAAACATTGAACTTAAGGCTGTAATGTAACAAAACAGGTAAAAAGTCAAGGGGGGGGGGGGGTGAATACTTTTGCAACGCACTGTAGCTGCCAACGGTTTACTTAGGGTGTCAATATGTCAATGAGATCACCTTCTCCGTGTGTGGCGCACATACCTCAGCTCTGCAACGCCGAACCTCCCGCCTGTGTCAGTGACAATGCTGACTCCCGCCTCTAGCAATGCTGTATCTCCTGTGTGTCTTAGCAGCAACCTCTCAGCATCCACTTGTCAGTGACAAGCATTTACTTCCTGTCTTGGAGCGTAGGGATCTCGCTTCAGCGCAGGAGAATCTCCGGTCTGTAGTAATCTGGTCTCCCTCCAACTCCCGTTACTCAGACTCTAAATCACTGACAGGCAGCTTCATTATGACAGCAACAGGGCATCTTTCATGCAGGTAGTTATAAAAGGGTGGAAAATAGCATCTCCATTCTGATATTGGATAGGGCGGTTAAGGATAGCAGGTTAACAGGTAACGAGGAGAGAATCTCTCTGGAGTCCTGCGGCGATCTTCTACGCCTGGCTAGCTCAGGATGCTAGCCACATCCTGGGCATGTCCACTCCTCCCACTCACACTGGAAATGGTTGAACTACAGTGACCCTTTAACACGGCTGCACAACAGATAGAGGGGTCTGCTGACACGGTACTCACCAACAAAGCGACTGCTAAAAAGATTAGCACCGGAATCTGCAGCAGTACCGGGATCTCCGAGAGCAAAGCCTTAAGGAACTCTCCGATCCCCTTCCCAATGTGCTTTAGAGGCTCTGTCACAAAGTCTGTGAAAGTGAGCGCCAGGGCCTGGGGAAAGGGAGAGAGATCAGAGACAGGATACATGTAAAATCCAATGTAAGGAAGAGAGATGAATCAAAGCACCACATAAGGCTTGTATTTACAGCAGGCCTTTTTTTCAAGAACTAAGCCTGATAAAAGGACAAAATGCTTTTAGATACAGAGCATTGTCGCTGAGGTCTATAAGGCAGCTCCTATGTGTTTATTTGCTTTATCATGTGGGTGGGACCTAGGATAAAGGTGGACTGGCTGCACTACCTGCCGCCGCAGTAGGAGGGGCTGGATGGGAGTAAAGGAGGAGCACCTTGGGGCTGTTATAAGGGTACATTCCCTTTAAAGGCCAGTGAGCAAGTCAGCCCCATACCACAGTACAGTTACATGCAGTGGTATGGACCACGGTCCAACATGAGTAATTTGTTTGAGGGCCACAGCGGCCAGAAGGAAGCAGCATGTCTGGGCCTTTGGTTCATTTATAGCTTCAGTGCCGCCTCATGCCTTAACTCTGTGGCCCAGGGTGACACATGGCTGCTAAGCTCATGGATGGCAGCAAGACACAGTGATGCCAAAACCCTGCTTTAACGACTGGTCGCTGTAAAAGCCAACTCTGCAGTATTTAAAAACAATTATACAGTAAAAAAACATCTTCAAAATTAAAGAGTTTTTACACAGTGTCGAACATTATCCATGAGTTCTGAGACTCTTTATCAGAGCTAAGATAGGACACCTATAAATAGTCGCATGATGTGCCTCATTGACTCGTTTTTGTGCCGACAAGATGGGGATCATTAGGGCCCTTTTTTCACCAATGGTGAGAGTGTCCAGCAGTGAGTAGAATCTGGAATGAAGCATACAAGGTTTGATTTACGGGTCCCTAAGAATCTATTGTTTTACCTTTTTGGGTTATACAGATTTAAGAATGAATAAGTCAAGTAAGGAGTTAATTAATAACATGAACAGTAGCACATAAAGCTCTGGCCTCGGTGCAGTCTGGCGATTCTGTGCCATCTACAGCCGGACTAAAGCAAAAGGTCAGTTCTCTCTGTTCAGGATCCACATTTGTTATGCAAAGTCAAATATATTTTCTCCATAGAGAGAAAATGTCTTAGATACATTCTATGCAGAAGGTGATAGGGCGCCTTGGGTGAAGTTATAAACATGGTATATTGGAGGGCATAGGGCGCCTTGGGTGAAGTTATAAACGTGGTATATTGGAGGACATAGGGCGCCTTGGGTGAAGTTATAAACGTGGTATATTGGAGGGCATAGGGCGCCTTGGGTGAAGTTATAAACGTGGTATATTGGAGGGCATAGGGCGCCTTGGGTGAAGTTATAGACTTGGCATATTGGAGGACATAGGGCACCTTTGGTGAAGTTATAGACTTGGCTTATTGGAGGACATAGGGCGCCTTTGGTGAAGTTATAGACTTGGAATATTGGAGGACATAGGGCGCCTTGGGTGAAGTTATAAACGTGGTATATTGGAGGGCATAGGGCGCCTTGGGTGAAGTTATAAACGTGGTATATTGGAGGGCATAGGGCGCCTTGGGTGAAGTTATAAACGTGGTATATTGGAGGGCATAGGGCGCCTTGGGTGAAGTTATAAACGTGGTATATTGGAGGACATAGGGCGCCTTGGGTGAAGTTAAAGATTTGGCATATTGGAGGACATAGGGCGCCTTTGGTGAAGTTATAGACTTGGAATATTGGAGGACATAGGGCGCCTTTGGTGAAGTTATAGACCTGGTATATTGGAGGACATAGGGCGCAATTATAGACTTGGCATATTGGCGGACATAGGGCGCCTTGGGTGAAGTTATAGACCTGGTATATTGGAGGACATAGGGCGCCTTGGGTGAAGTTATAGACCTGGTATATTGGAGGACATAGGGCGCAATTATAGACTTGGTATAGTGGAGGACATAGGGCACCTAGGGTGAAGTTATAGACTTGGTATATTAGAGGGCATAGGTCACCTTGGGTGACATTTTAGACTGGAGGACATAGGGCGCCTTGGGCTAAGTTTGGTTTTTGTACTTTATATATGAGCTGCGTTATATGTGAGGTTTTATGATATGAGTTATGTTTGTTTAATTTGTCACTGTATTTTTTTGTGGTTGTAATGTAACAGATCAATAAAATAGTCTGTGAAAAATAAAGCAAAAAATAATTAACAGATGGAGAAGAAACATTTTACGTGATCACAGACATAAGTCTGCGGGTTACAGGTATTACCTTAGTGGGTGGGACCAGCAGAGCTGGGTTGACCATGATGGTTTTAAAATACTCCTCACAAGGGTCATTTTGAAAGGTCACAGAACCCTTTATAATACCTGCAACAGAGAACATGCAGCGATTTAAACAGAAAAATGTTTTTAACACGGAAAATGCTCCATTTATCACAAAAACAAAAAGTACACATATAAATAAACATAATTACAACTGGTTGCTATTAAACATTTTGAGTGAAAGTTTTAGATAACCAAGCTTGAAAGACAGGCATTTAAGCAGGTTATCAATAACTCTTTATCTAGGACCATATACTGTGAGAGATAGGATTAAAATCCCTAACTTAATTATTTACCATTTCCAGTCATAAATATATTTATATGTGTACTTTCATTTCTACAATATCACATTAAGAAGATCTTACAAAGAGCACCTTTTTAGTGTCCCTCTTGCCCCCTAGCACACTTACTGAGCAGATTCTCAGACCAGCTCATCTTCTCTCCGCAGCTGCTGTCAAACTTCTCCATTTTTGCCACTTCTGCCTGTCGTTCAGCAAAAGCCACCTGGCAGGGGAGGAGACAACCATGAGCGGAGGAGTGGCCCCGTGTGCCCCAGACCTGTGTCACTATCTGCCTGTGCAGCCACGGACTGGAGGAGTAATCATTAAAGGGTCACTCTGCTCATTGTTTTCTTGAAGGCCTTTTAAATATCTTAACTTGATAATGGGAAATGTTTTCAGAAAATAAAACCTATATATTTTTAACTTATTTGTAATTATTCTCTATAAAAAAAAGGTTCAATTTTCTTCTCTGAGCTTATTTATGTCTTTGCAAATAAATTGTATTTGTATTAGTCCTGCTAAAAGTATTATCAGTTTCATCTGCCACATTCCCATTGTGCATATAGAAACTCCTTCTGCATTCTGAAAATTCTCCTTGGGAAGCTGATCAGAAACAAAATGGTAGATTCCACTGCAGTATAATTGGATATAAAATGTAATAAATTAGACACTGATTTTTTTTTTTTTAACATTAAAAAAAAAAAATGTTTTTTTGCCTTTTTCCCCCAAATTAGGATGTTTTTACATAACCACAGAGGCCCTTTAAATAAAAAATTGTGGCCTAGGACTGCTGCTGGTCGCTGAGACCTTAGAGGGATGAGATGACTGCAGTTACGCGGTAACTAAATGGAAATACTCTGTGTCACGTGTAATATCCCCCCCATTGGGGGGCTCAAGAGAGACCCTGGTGAGAACTGGAAGGTGATCACAAGATTCAAAGACTTGTTGTGATCGTCTTAACATGATCTACTTAAGACTAGTCAGGAGACCCCTGTATTATAGCGATGAAGAACCCCCAGAGATACCTTGTATAAATACAGCCAGTTCCACCCAAAGCTGATCACAATGCTCAGCAGACACAGGCGCTTTATCTGAGTGACCCACCCAACGCGGGTCCAGAGCTCAGTAGCGATCAGTGAGACGATGCAGAGGATACAGAGCAGGACCTGGGGGAGAGAAGATACAGGAGACACGGATCAGAAAGAACATGCTGGAAATATAACACTGAGCTGGTGAGGTACAACATAACCAAGTGCCTTAAAGGGTGTTACTAGGTGGATAACATCCATGTGTATCTATTTAATTCTATGTACACTGTTTCATTAAGACGGGCTTATAAGCTCTGTGTTTATTGCTTAAAATCACAAAAATACTTCCCATTGCAGTGTATGCAGATACAGACTCTGTAGGGCTTGATGTGCACTGTAGTGTGTTAGCCTATCAAGGACCACATCTCAGCAGCACGTTGCAAAATGTTGCTGAGAGATAGACACTGATTGTTTAGTATGACACACAGCACAGTCTGGTTCTTCTGAGCTAAGTGACATTCTTGATGGCCCCTGGTAAGTCAGTGATGTGGGTGGTCCATCTTATCTATGGTAGATCTGGCCCTGTCCCTCACAGTCCACATGGATCTTCCACACTTCTTACCATAAATAAAGTGTGCGCATCCACCCCGACATAGTCCTCAAATTTCCACCTCCACTCCTCCACGTTGTGAGGTTTGAACTTCACGAGGGTCTTGCTCAGGGCATCGTCCAGAGCCCCCACCGTCCAGTCGGCATCTTTAAGAAAGCTCTGGATCTCCGCCAGCATCTGCTTCGTCAGAATCACCTCGGCATCGTAATGAATCTCAGGCTGGGACTCATCTGGCTGAGGAGAAGAAGGAAGAACGGACACAAGATGGATCCTAAATAGCCCAAAAACAAATGTAAGGGGGTCCAAGAGGTTGTAGCCTGGACATGTTAATCATCACAGTGGTTATATGAGCGGATTAGCAGCAAAAAAAAGGAATGTGGCTTTTTACATGTGAACTTTAGCATTGCAGACTCTAACAGAGCAGCTTCTTTCCATTCCTATTAGGTATTCAGGGTTGCGGGAGAGGATCTGCCCAGGAGGTTGTACTAAACATCTTACAGACCAGTCAGTTTGCCTTCAGTGAGGTGAGGGAAGACTCCTAGATTCAGATTGTCCCCTGCACACCTAACAGGGGTGGAGACAAGCAGATCTTCTTTAGTTCAATTTAAATCAAATACTAAATGTTTTAAAGGAGTCCCAATTGTATGAGCTCATTAGAAGGTGCTGGATCTCTTCATCAATGTGAAAGTGTCTGTATAAACAGCTATTATATTTACTATAATTATATTTAAAAAAAAGGGAGAAAACAGAACATTTCTGCCTTTCCTAACATGTTGAATGTGCTGCTCTGCCCTTTAATGAGGAATTTAAACATATGGAACAATCACAAAGCTATTGGTCCAGGCATGCCAGCTGACAGAAGGTAATACACTGGGGTAAAAAAAATAATTATTCATAGATTTACTTCATTTGGCTTTTATTATGCTGCATGCAACTTGTACTTTTAAAGAGGTCATTATATATTATCATTAGAGTGTCACTTTAAGAACTCTTTCACATTAAATTAGGGTGGAATGATCTTATTAATTACCAGTTGCATAAGAACAAATAATATATGTTCATTCTACCTGCATATGCATTTCCTTGTTTGCAAATAGTAACTACTTTAAAGATTTTTTTAAATAAAAATACAATGATTTAACAGCATTTAAATAAGTGACCTTGCAGTTATTTTTAAAATATTTATCTTCTGTTAATACATATTTTTAACAATATATAACTTGTCTTAATCTGAAATGATTTGTTATTTCTCTCTATGTAGCTGCAGGACCTGCTTTACCGTAGTGGTGTGGTTTCAGCAGCCATATTTGTTTCTGGCAGAGTTTGTAGCACGGGTCTGGTGGCCATACTTTTTACTGGCACAGTACATGAAGAATTCAAGCTTGAAGCACATAGCTGCACTACCATGGTGCCTGCAAACACCACTGCAATGCGGCTGCTACATAGGTATCTGCAGCCATTTTAATAGGTTGTGATAAGGTGATTATTTAATGAAACATACACACTTTGTATGGTGCCCATACCTTTATGCACATCTATAAATCTGCAGAGCATTTGTTATTTTGTCTGGCTCCCTCTCCATACTCACTAGTGCAACTTGCGCAGCCTCGTTGATAATTTTATACAGATAGCGCCTGAAGATGGGGCTGGTGTTACCGTGCGCGCTCTGGGCTCTCTCCTTTATTTTACACTCTGATACCTGAATAAAAACAAGTTACAATATGTTAGCTCTACCTGAAACCAAATGTCACAGTAAGGTGCATGTCAAGCCAATGAGATAAGATTATATTAATCAGCCTTTGTATAGAACATGGAATCAAAAAAAGTAAAAGATATTACACTATTAACAAAGGTCCGCACAGTTAGAACGCTGGTATTCCCAGTAGTAACATACGGATGTGAGAGCTGGACCATAAAGAAATCTGAGCGCCGAAGAATTGACGCCTTTGTATTGTGGTGTTGGAGAAAATTGCTTAGAGTCCATTGGACTGTAAGAAGATCCCATGAATCAGTACTACAGGAAATCAAGACAAACTGTTCACTGGAAGCTTTGATCATGAGCCTTAAGATCAAATATTTTGGCAGTATCATGATAAGGCAGGATTCCCTGAAGAATACTCTGATGTTGGGGTGAGATTAAAGGCACATGAAGAAGGGAACGATAGAGGTGGAGATGGATAGATGAGGTCACTGAAGCAATGAACAGGAGATTGGAGGAACTCAGAGGGGCAGTGACTGACAGATGTATCTGGCATGCTGCAGTCCATAGGGTCACGGAAAGTCGGATGTGACTGAACAACAGCAATTGTACATAAACTGTTATAAATGTAAAACTTGGGCTAGAATGTGCATTATTTGCAATGGTTTGCTATTAAAATATTAATTGAGCTACAAGTAAAAGGTGGTATGTTTTGACCATCATTTGTATGTCACTACCCAGAATCCTTAGCAGCTGAAGGGACAGAGGAATCATTTGATAGAACAGGTTTTCCAACCTAAGATGAGTTGGTGTAGTCACAATGTATTTTTCTTTTCTTATCTCTACCTACTAATTTCTCTCCCTGATGTCCCCACTCAGATCTCCTCTTGGTTTCCTTCGGTCTCTTCACAAACCAACACAATTTGGGATTATGTTAGGAGGACTCTGAACCCAAGTACAGATCAGGTAGTAGTCAGAATCAAGCAAAACAACTTCCACTATTTTATAGTTTATTTTAAATGGTGCCTTTTTTATCAATCAAAGTGTATAATTACCTTGGTGGTACCTCCAGTTTATATATTGGCTTATGGGGAAAAAAGGCTAGAAGCTCTGATCTGAAAAAGACCATACACTACAGGGTGTCTCTAAATGCTTATATACTCTTTTCACTGCAATATTATCTGTTTTTCTCAGTGTATCACACACAACCCTCACCTGCTCTTTAAGGTTTTCGACCGTTTGCTCCCACACCTCCTTCTGTTCCTGTACCACCTTCAGCTCTATGCAGGCTGTCTGGAGAGATTCCTTATCCCTCTCCAATCTTGACGGCTGCTCCTTATAGACCTGAAAAAAAAAAAAAAAAAAGCAGATACTCAGCCCACACAGCTGCAATGATGTGATGAGCGAGCGAGATAAAACAATCTACTTGGCTTGTTATCAAGGGGAGTGATCAGAATGTTGTTAGTTAGTCCTAAGCCTTTCACAAGCACAGATAGGCAATTACCCATACTGGTTTGATCAGTGACCTCAGAAGATATGGGCCCCACCCATCCAATCATTGTACGTCTTTAGTATAGTGGGTGGAGTCAGAACCTTCTAAAGCAGTGGTTCTCAAACCTCTCTTCAGGACCCACCAGGCAGAGTATGATGTTGGTTTAACACTGTGTTAAAAGTGGGGCAACAGACTCTGAACACAGGGGAGGAAATTAAACTGTGTTAAACCAAAAACCATGGCCTGGCTGGTGGGTCTTGAAGAAAGGGTTGGGAAGCACTGTTCCACATCACCTGTTACCCTTTACAGGTCAGCGGGGGGCGCCTCAGCCCCTTTACATGTCAGCGGGGCGCGGCTCTGTACCTGCTGCTGATACCTCATCTTCCCTGAAGCGGCATCATAGTTCAGCATGTCCGTGGGGTCGATCCAGTCATCATCCTGAGACGAGACCAGGCACGTGGAGAGCAAGAGAATGAGCAACATCCTACAGACCTGAAACAAAGAGACAAAATATGGATGCAGAGGAAGCTTCTATCTGCACATTGGGAATATGGCAACTACAACTGCCGATGCAAAAACTAAATTGGTTTACAAAGACACAACCTCCTGAGAACATGCACAAAAGAAAATGCAATCCGGAAGTAAAGAGAAATAACAGCATATAGGATTTACAAAGTGAAAGTTCTGTTTACTTTTTTTTTTTTTTAAATCATTTACTTATTCAAATAAAAAATAAAAAACAGAGCTATAATGAAGGCATTTGAAATCATAAAATTCTGAGGGAATTTAGATCCAGAGGACATTCACGACCCCACCCCCTCCGCGGGTCAGCCTCTAGTATTGAGTCCGTCTAGGAGTCATACCCGTTAAACTAAAATTTGAGTGAAACCAGGAGTTCCAAATGTCCAAGAATTTTAAGAGAGAGTCCGTCAGCACATGCGTAAGTCTTTCATTCATCGCAATATAATTAAGTTTATTAATAACTACTTGGAGACTAAATATGTCTGTTTTCCACTGCTTAGCTATATGGCTTTTTGTAGCCAGCATTAGGAATTGCAGAAATGTATTTTGTGAAGCGGATAGGAAGCTGTATACCGACCCTAGTAAGGCCACTTCTACATTTGTTTCTAGTGGGATATAAAGCAAAGAGGATGCCAAATCGAAAACCTCCTTCCAGAGACCCTGGATTAGGGGGCAGGTCCACCACATGTGGAAAAAGGAACCCACCTCCGGGCATCCCCTGAAGCATGATGGATTTGCAGCAGCTTTCCACCTATGCAGTCTTTCCAGTGTGATATACATTCTATGCAATACCTTAATGAATGTTTCTACGATGCTATGGTTATAAGATCCCTTTGACAGCCTTCTCCAGGTAGAGGACCACGCATCTTTCTCTCTCACGTGGCCAAGGACCCTTTCTCATTCAGCCATATACTTATCTTTTTGGTCGGTCGTGTATGCATTAAATAAAGAATATAGCATATAGTTCGCCCCTGGAAGACCCACATCCTTTTTTATCATACTCACATGGTGTAAAAGTTTACACAAATTAAAATGTGCCTGAGGGGGATACTCAAATTTGTCTCTTGCAAAACTTTGTCAGCACTACACCAAGCCCCCAATCTTAGAAACCCATTTGACTTCCACTAGGACAAGGATGAGAAGTTGGGATGGGGGACCAATGCGGTAAGAGTAGAAGGTATTGGGGCTAGAACGTACTTTGAGATACCCCATGCCCATATTTCTAATGACAATTTAATGAAGTCATTTATTCTTGTCTCGGCAGTTACCTTATGCCCAGGGAGCCACAGCAAATTCTCCCAGGAGTAAGGGTGCATGGACCTTTCTTCTTTGAACATCCATAACGGTTGATGTTGGGTTGAATGGGCAATGGGTATGAAGGCTGTCATGATTTAATTGTTTAAGGACTCATATTGCCAGTAATTATTAATATGGCCAAGGGAGCATGACATTGTTGCATTGGGATTATGTGTTATTGTGTGGTTATATGTTGCCTGCACATGGTTATCATGTATCCTAGTTATAATATACTAGCGTATTGCCCGTCAAAAAATGACGGCAATAAAATTGTAAGGCAGGTAATGCAGTTTGGTGGAGACGCGCAGTGAATGGGTTTTGTGTGTATTGCGTTTTTTTTTAAATATTTTTTTGTATGCTAATGAAATAATTACTAAATTAAGAAATTAATATACTTTACCTATTTTGAAGTAATATATGCAGGAAGCATTGTGTTGAAGAGCTGACAATCTGTTTTCATGTTGCTGCAGCATACAATGTGTGTTTTCAGTGCTGTGGAGCTGCTGTGTAAGTGTCAGCAATGTGTGTAGTGTAATAGTGTGCGTGCGCGAGGAAAATCTGTTAGGGTAGCGTTGTACTTTCTCATTGTGTAAGTTAGTGTTGTAAAATGGCGGCTAATGTGTATGTGGTACGCGGCTGTGGATGATTTAGCGTATCTTGGACCTCGTACGGCTCTAAAAGTTACAATTTATAAATGTTATTTGACATTGTTTGGCAAAAGTACCCTTCAAGGTCTAGATTCTTGTGCATGGCGAAATCTAGCTAACCTTCGCTAATATATATATATATATATATATATATATATATATATATATATATATATATATATATATATATATATATATATATATATATATATATATATATATATATATATATATCACACATACATACACTAGCGACTTGCCCGTCAAAAATGACGGCAATAAAATTGTAATTGCAAGACTATTGTTTGTTTATTTTTTCTGATAGGCGCTTTTGCTGTTATTGTTTGGTCGGCGGTGATCTGCTTTTTACGCTTATTGCAAGGCATTTTGTGGTATGAGCAGCATTGGCGCTCGTTGTGAGGGACGCAGTGAATGTGTTTTTTGTTTATTGTGAGTGTTTTTTTTTGTGTAAATTAAATAATAATAAAATTACTACATGAATATACTTTAACTATTTGCAAGTAATATATGCAGGAAGCATTGTGTTGAAGAACTGACAATCTGTTTTGATCTTTCTGCAGCATACAATGTAGGTTTGCAGTGTTTTTGAGCTGAGGTGTAAGTGTCAGCAATGTGTGCAGTGTGTAGTGTAAATAGGCTGCATGCGCGAGGGGAAGCCGTTAGGGTAGCTGTGTACTTCTGCATTGTGTAAGTTAGTGTTGTAAAATGACGGTGAATGTGTGGTACGCGGCTGTGGATGATGTAGTGTCCCTGTTAAAAGTGTATCTTGTACCTCGTACGGCTTTTTCGAAAATCCGTTTGCGATTGGTGGTGTTTTGCGTCTTTAGGGTCCTGTAGCCTCATTTTAGTTTTTTTTCGGCTGCCATTTTCTCTCGCTTAGGGGATTTTCGTGTGTCTAAACTCGGAAATTTGGACTTAAATTGAGGTGTAACTTCACTTGCAGAGGTCCTGGGTACCCCCCCTTGCTGTGGGTAAGATGTTTATGTACTTTTTGTGTGTATTTATTGTGTTTTTAATGTTGTCCGGTCCGCGCGGTTTGGCAGTTAATGTAGTATTTTTGCAAGTTCGTAATGTTTTTTTTTCTAAGTCCCGCACCTCGTATTTTTTCATGCCAAGTCCGTAATTTTAGCGTTTTAAGTCCTGCGTCTCGGCTAAATCCCGCTAAAAGTGCTCCGGGTTTAACGGCTTGCCTCGCTACACGAGGCTCACCGGCAATGAGCGCCTTTGAGCGCATTGCCTCAGTGCTACTTGTTTAATGGCGAGCCTCGCGTATGAGCGCTTGTGGCACTCATCGCTAAGTCATACGGACTCCGCAAACAGCGTGACGATGACTTGCAGTTGGACTATTATAATATGTGATTGCCACTGAACTTAGGCAATACATATAGCATACAATAGAATCAACAGTCTTGAATTAAAATCATCAGGGATAAGACAGTGAAGCTGTCTCAGCCAAGCAGGGAACCAGGGCCTCTCTGCCCGAGCGGTTTCTCCTCTGGCGCTTTGGTAAAGAAACCTCCGACCATTCTTTTTGAGGCCTTGATGATGATGGGCCAGCCATCTGGGCAGGTTAGTCCCCCTCCTGCAGCAATCCTAATTGATGCAGGACCCCCCAGCATTCATCCAGAGAATTAACTGTATACGTGGCAGATGCGTGTTGAAACGATAGACAGAAAGGAAAGCCCCATAGAAAATGCAGAATCACATCCCTAGGCTGGTTAGATGAAGTTTGACCGCCCATTGCTCTATGAGCCCGTTCAATCTCCCAGGGCTCCGAGGGGGAGGATGATAATGAGGACACCACATCTGTCAAATATGCGGGCAAATCCTGGACTGCCGCAGGAATGCCTCTCACGCGGACATTGTGCCCCCTCGACCTATTATCTAGGTCCTCCAGCTTTTTTTCAAGATTCAAGATTTGAGCGGAGTTAGCCACAATTTCCTCCCTGATCTTTGACAGACTCCAAGGCATGCGTGTGCTGACCCAGGTCCAGAATATCTTGTTTTATTTCCTGAACGGATAGAGAGAGGCGAGACTCCAGCAGCTTATCAAATTTGGGTAAAGAAAAGTCTGAAAGATTCACATTAGGGAGAGATTGTCCGATGGTGAGCTCTGCATGTTTGCCTGATTGGGGGCGGGATTAGAGGCTTGCTTAGGGAAATGGTCTGATATACTCTTGGATGAGATACTTTTCTTTGGCTTTTCCATTCTGGTTACATTTGGAGAGACAACACTGCTCCAGCTACTGTATTTATTTCCCGGGTGGCCGAGATATCTCCGTTTTCACTTAGAGTTCAATCTAAAATCATAAAAAAAGGATGTCTGTAAAATCTGACGTTGGCTACCTAGGATTACATGGTCTTGGCTTTTATCATGTAGGCCATGACAAGAAATGTGTAGTGCAATATTCAGCTTCTCATTCCCTTAACATGGCCCTCAAGGGGAATTGAACAGCTTCTACTGCGCTCCTCACAAAAATTTAAAGTGCTTATTTGTTGCCCCCCTAATAAACTTATCTTTTAGATCACCCCCATAAAGCTATTCAGTGTCCCATCGTGGTGCAGGAGGGTCCAAGATGGCCACCGCCACAAACATGGCTGCTCTAACCTCCAAGCTCCTCCGTCCAAGCCCACTCCTCTACAGACGTCACCCCACCTCCGGCCTGGTCCAGGGCCTCCGATGCTGCTTCTCCGCTAGTGTCCAGATGCCAGCTGCCAGGCGAGGTACGTAGACTGCTCCCTTCTCACAGCGAGAGGTCTCCGTTGCGGGTCTACCGGGAGCCACTTTTCCAGCTACCCGAACGGCAGGGCCCTGTTTTCCCAGGGGTGTCAACTGTCGGATCTAGACCCGGTAACGACTTGCCGTGGTGCAGCTCCCTAGTGGACCCATCTGCCAGGGGGGGTTGCAGAGATCCTTTTCAGCGGGAGACCAGCTGTAGTAGGCCTCAACCACGAGCTGCCAAATCTTGGCTTAGGGGGTGATATAACAACACTTTCCAATGCTCTTCACTTCCCTGGGAATATCATGTGGAATTGGGTTGATAATTACCCACAAACTGTGGTAATAAACCCCATTTCTTGAAGAAGGGCTGATGAGCTGCAGCACCACACGTCTGCTCACTTCAACCTCAGGCCGCGCCCCACTCAAAAGTTATTTAAAACCAAGTTTAAGTGTCTAATGAGCGATGTGACAATCTGTCTGCTCTGCCTATATCAGAACTGGATGAGGAGACTCTGAATACAGAGAAGGAAATGTCATGGATTTATTAACACACAGGAGCTAGCGCTTTAACAATGTGTACCATTAATCACTTTAACACAGCACAATATCTGCAGAGATATCACAACATGTAACACGCAGTCACCAGTAGTGCACAGGGACACTTGTGTCTCTCACATTTTGCAGCACTTTTAAAGGGATATGGAAGGTTCCTGGGTGTTACTAGGTATATAATATCCCTGGGTATCTATTTACGTTATGTACTTTGTTTTTATTAAAAAGTGCTTATAAACTCTTGCAGTGTAGTGTCCTAGCCTATCAGTGACTGTGTCAGCAGCATGCTGCAGAATGTAACTGATTGGTTAGTATGAGACACAGCACGGCCAGTACAGCAGAGTCTGTGTCTACATGTGCTGCCAAGGGCAGACCCATCCAATTGTCTGATCTTAGGCAGTAAAACAGAGCTTATAAGCACTTCTTAATAAAACTAAGTACATACAAATAACTAGATACAGTACACTGGTATATTATATACAACCTTCCCTTTTCCTTTAAGACTAATGTGTAAAACTTATTTGGTCACAAAACCTAATTCCACTGAAGTCAGTGAATAAAATCACAGAGTGTGGAGCCTCACATTTCTAAAAGAATTCCTAATATAATGGGCATGCTTCTCTTGCTCACTGTACAGCTTGTAGGGAGGTGGCTCAAGGAGCTGAGCTTGTCTGCCACTGCAGCATATGCAGACACAGACTCTGTAGGGTTGAATGTGAAGTGTAGTGTCCTAGCCTATCAGGGACCATGTCTTAGCATGTTGAGAGATGGTCTCTGATTGGTTAGTATGAGACACAGCACAGCAAGTACCACAGAGTCTGTATCTGCATACGCTGCAGTGGGCAGGCCCTTATAGGGACTATTTGTTTAATTTTAAGCAGTAACAGCAGAGCTTATAAGCACTTCTTAATAAAATAAAGTACATACAAGTAAATAGATACTCAGGGATATTATATAGCTAGTAACATCCAGGGACCTGCCATATCCCTTTAAGCTCTCACCCTATTAGTACTGACACTTCCCTTACACACAGTGCTCCCTACACAGCTGTAATGTCCTCTGGTTCCTCTCCCACCTAAAATATGGATGAGACACCAGTCATTAGAGCGTTACCTGCCGCCTCCACCGCTCTCGTCTGTAACTCACAGACTGCTCAGGGCCAAAGTCCAGCCATGTGCAAGGAGCTGGAAGAGCGTGGCTCCACTACAGATACAGGCTATTGCAAAACCCTCTACTAAAGACCTGACACAGCAACTAAGGGCGCCTCAAGAATGTGAACATAGCTGCATCCCTGACTGCTACACAGAGAACAGTCTGTGTATATCTTGACAAACTATTTATGTTTAAGGCAAAATATCTGTTATCATTAAAGTAATTGTAAGATTTAAACATTAAATTAATTGTAATCATTTGTTGAATTATCAAGTCAAGTTCTTCAAAAGAGCAAACTATAAACATGGCACTTTAAGACTGCAAATACATAACAAGATGGTTAAGTATGCACCCAGTGCCCCCTCCCTCAGTATCCACGCAGCTCACACCGTGCCACCTGCCCTTACTATCCATGCAGCCCACCAAATGCCCCCTCCCTCGGTATCTACCCTGCGCCACCCAGTGTCCCCTCCCTCAATACCTACCCTGCACCACCCAGTGTCCCCTCTCTCTGTACCCACCCTGCCCTCTCCCTCAGTACCTACCCTGCACCTCCCAGTGTCCCCTCCCTCAGTACCTACCCTGCACCTTCCAGTATCCCCTCCCTCGGTACCTATCCTGCACCTCCCAGTGTCCCCTCATTCGGTACCTACCCTGCACCTCCCAGTGTCCCCTCCCTCGGTACCTACCCTGCACCTCCCAGTGTCCCCTCCCTCAGTACCTCCCCTGCACCTCCCAGTGTCCCCTCCCTCAGTACCTCCCCTGCACCTCCCAGTGTCCCCTCCCTCAGTACCTGCACCTCCCAGTGCCCCCTCCCTCAGTACCTACCCTGCACCTCCCAGTGCCCCCTCCCTCAGTACCTACCCTGCACCTCCCAGTGCCCCCTCCCTCAGTACCTACCCTGCACCTCCCAGTGTCCCCTCCATCGGTACCTACCCTGCACCTCCCAGTGTCCCCTCCATCGGTACCTACCCTGCACCTCCCTCAGTACCTACCCTGCACCTCCCAGTGTCCCCACCCTCTGTACCTACCCTGCACCTCCCAGTGTCCCCTCCCTCGGTACCTATCCTGCACCTCCCAGTGTCCCCTCATTCGGTACCTACCCTGCACCTCCCAGTGTCCCCTCCCTCGGTACCTACCCTGCACCTCCCAGTGTCCCCTCCCTCAGTACCTGCACCTCCCAGTGTCCCCTCCCTCAGTACCTGCACCTTCCAGTGTCCCCTCCCTCAGTACCTACCCTGCACCTCCCAGTGTCCCCTCCCTCAGTACCTACCCTGCACCTCCCAGTGTCCCCTGCCTTAGTACCTACCCTGCACCTCCCAGAACTCTCCATCTCTCAGTACCTACCCTGCACCTCCCAGTGTCCCCTCCCTCAGTACCTAACCTGCAACTCCCAGTGTCCCCTCCCTCAGTACCTACCCTGCACCTCCCAGTGTCCCCTCCCTCAGTACCTACCCTGCACCTCCCAGTGTCCCCTCCCTCAGTACCTACCCTGCACCTCCCAGTGTCCCCTCCCTCAGTACCTACCCTGCACCTCCCAGTGTCCCCTCCCTCAGTACCTACCCTGCACCTCCCAGTGTCCCCTCCATCAGTACCTGCACCTCCCAGTGTCCCCCCCCCCTCAGCACCTACCCTGCACCTCCTAGTGTCCCCTCCCTCAGTACCTGCACCTCCCAGTGCCCCTCCCTCAGTACCTACCCTGCACCTCCCAGTGTCCCCTCCCTCAGTACCTGCACCTCCCAGTGTCCCCTCCCTCAGTACCTGCACCTCCCAGTGTCCCCTCCCTCAGTACCTACCTGCACCTCCCAGTGTCCCCTCCCTCAGTACCTACCCTGCACCTCCCAGTGTCCCCTACATCAGTACTTACCCTGCACCTCCCAGTGTCCCCTCCATCAGTACCTACCTTGCACCTCCCAGTGTCCCCACCCTCGGTACCTACCCTGCACCTCCCAGTGTCCCCACCCTCGGTACCTACCCTGCACCTCCCAGTGTCCCCTCATTCGGTACCTACCCTGCACCTCCCAGTGTCCCCTCCCTTGGTACCTACCCTGCACCTCCCGGTGTCCCCTCCCTCGGTACCTACCCTGCACCTCCCAGTGTCCCCTCCCTCAGTACCTACCCTGCACCTCCCAGTGTCCCCTGCCTTAGTACCTACCCTGCACCTCCCAGAACTCTCCATCTCTCAGTACCTACCCTGCACCACCCAGTGTCCCCTCCCTCAGTACCTAACCTGCACCTCCCAGTGTCCCCTCCCTCAGTACCTACCCTGCACCTCCCAGTGTCCCCTCCCTCAGTACCTACCCTGCACCTCCCAGTGTCCCCTCCCTCAGTACCTACCCTGCACCTCCCAGTGTCCCCTCCCTCAGTACCTGCACCTCCCAGTGCCCCCTCCCTCAGTACCTACCCTGCACCTCCCAGTGCCCCCTCCCTCAGTACCTACCCTGCACCTCCCAGTGTCCCCTCCCTCAGTACCTACCCTGCACCTCCCAGTGTCCCCTCCATCGGTACCTACCCTGCACCTCCCTCAGTACCTACCCTGCACCTCCCAGTGTCCCCACCCTCTGTACCTACCCTGCACCTCCCAGTGTCCCCTCCCTCGGTACCTATCCTGCACCTCCCAGTGTCCCCTCATTCGGTACCTACCCTGCACCTCCCAGTGTCCCCTCCCTCGGTACCTACCCTGCACCTCCCAGTGTCCCCTCCCTCAGTACCTACCCTGCACCTCCCAGTGTCCCCTCCCTCAGTACCTGCACCTCCCAGTGTCCCCTCCCTCAGTACCTGCACCTTCCAGTGTCCCCTCCCTCAGTACCTACCCTGCACCTCCCAGTGTCCCCTCCCTCAGTACCTACCCTGCACCTCCCAGTGTCCCCTGCCTTAGTACCTACCCTGCACCTCCCAGAACTCTCCATCTCTCAGTACCTACCCTGCACCTCCCAGTGTCCCCTCCCTCAGTACCTAACCTGCACCTCCCAGTGTCCCCTCCCTCAGTACCTACCCTGCACCTCCCAGTGTCCCCTCCCTCAGTACCTACCCTGCACCTCCCAGTGTCCCCTCCCTCAGTACCTACCCTGCACCTCCCAGTGTCCCCTCCCTCAGTACCTACCCTGCACCTCCCAGTGTCCCCTCCATCAGTACCTGCACCTCCCAGTGTCCCCCCCCCCCTCAGCACCTACCCTGCACCTCCTAGTGTCCCCTCCCTCAGTACCTGCACCTCCCAGTGCCCCTCCCTCAGTACCTGCACCTCCCAGTGTCCCCTCCCTCAGTACCTGCACCTCCCAGTGTCCCCTCCCTCAGTACCTACCTGCACCTCCCAGTGTCCCCTCCCTCAGTACCTACCCTGCACCTCCCAGTGTCCCCTCCCTCAGTACCTACCCTGCACCTCCCAGTGTCCCCTACATCAGTACTTACCCTGCACCTCCCAGTGTCCCCTAAATCAGTACCTACCTTGCACCTCCCAGTGTCCCCACCCTCGGTACCTACCCTGCACCTCCCAGTGTCCCCACCCTCGGTACCTACCCTGCACCTCCCAGTGTCCCCTCATTCGGTACCTACCCTGCACCTCCCAGTGTCCCCTCCCTTGGTACCTACCCTGCACCTCCCAGTGTCCCCTCCCTCGGTACCTACCCTGCACCTCCCAGTGTCCCCTCCCTCAGTACCTACCCTGCACCTCCCAGTGTCCCCTCCCTCAGTACCTACCCTGCACCTCCCAGAACTCTCCATCTCTCAGTACCTACCCTGCACCACCCAGTGTCCCCTCCCTCAGTACCTAACCTGCACCTCCCAGTGTCCCCTCCCTCAGTACCTACCCTGCACCTCCCAGTGTCCCCTCCCTCAGTACCTACCCTGCACCTCCCAGTGTCCCCTCCCTCAGTACCTACCCTGCACCTCCCAGTGTCCCCTCCCTCAGTACCTACCCTGCACCTCCCAGTGTCCCCTCCATCAGTACCTACCCTGCACCTCCCAGTGTCCCCTCCCTCAGTACCTGCACCTCCCAGTGTCCCCTCCCTCAGTACCTGCACCTCCCAGTGTCCCCTCCCTCAGTACCTGCACCTCCCAGTGTCCCCTCCCTCAGTACCTGCACCTCCCAGTGTCCCCTCCCTCAGTACCTGCACCTCCCAGTGTCCCCTCCCTCAGTACCTGCACCTCCCAGTGTCCCCTCCCTCAGTACCTGCACCTCCCAGTGTCCCCTCCCTAAGTACCTACCCTGCACCTCCCAGTGTCCCCTCCCTCAGTACCTACCCTGCACCTCCCAGTGTCCCCTACATCAGTACTTACCCTGCACCTCCCAGTGTCCCCTCCATCAGTACCTACCTTGCACCTCCCAGTGTCCCCACCCTCGGTACCTACCCTGCACCTCCCAGTGTCCCCACCCTCGGTACCTACCCTGCACCTCCCAGTGTCCCCTCCCTCGGTACCTATCCTGCACCTCCCAGTGTCCCCTCATTCGGTACCTACCCTGCACCTCCCAGTGTCCCCTTCCTCGGTACCTACCCTGCACCTCCCAGTGTCCCCTTCCTCGGTACCTACCCTGCACCTCCCAGTGTCCCCTCCCTCAGTACCTACCCTGCACCTCCCAGTGTCCCCTCCCTCAGTACCTGCCCCTCCCAGTGTCCCCTCCCTCAGTACCTACCCTGCACCTCCCAGTGTCCCCTCCCTCAGTACCTGCACCTCCCAGTGTCCCCCCCCTCAGCACCTACCCTGCACCTCCTAGTGTCCCCTCCCTCAGTACCTGCACCTCCCAGTGCCCCTCCCTCAGTACCTACCCTGCACCTCCCAGTGTCCCCTCCCTCAGTACCTGCACCTCCCAGTGTCCCCTCCCTCAGTACCTGCACCTCCCAGTGTCCCCTCCCTAAGTACCTACCCTGCACCTCCCAGTGTCCCCTCCCTCAGTACCTACCCTGCACCTCCCAGTGTCCCCTACATCAGTACTTACCCTGCACCTCCCAGTGTCCCCTCCATCGGTACCTACCTTGCACCTCCCAGTGTCCCCACCCTCGGTACCTACCCTGCACCTCCCAGTGTCCCCACCCTCGGTACCTACCCTGCACCTCCCAGTGTCCCCTCCCTCGGTACCTATCCTGCACCTCCCAGTGTCCCCTCATTCGGTACCTACCCTGCACCTCCCAGTGTCCCCTCCCTCAGTACCTACCCTGCACCTCCCAGTGTCCCCTCCCTCAGTACCTACACCTCCCAGTGTCCCCTCCCTCAGTACCTGCACCTCCCAGTGTCCCCTCCCTCAGTACCTACCCTGCACCTCCCAGTGTCCCCTGCCTTAGTACCTACCCTGCACCTCCCAGAACTCTCCATCTCTCAGTACCTACCCTGCACCACCCAGTGTCCCCTCCCTCAGTACCTACCCTGCACCTCCCAGTGTCCCCTACATCAGTACCTACCTTGCACCTCCCAGTGTCCCCACCCTCGGTACCTACCCTGCACCTCCCAGTGTCCCCTCCCTCGGTACCTATCCTGCACCTCCCAGTGTCCCCTCATTAGGTACCTACCCTGCACCTCCCAGTGTCCCCTCCCTCGGTACCTACCCTGCACCTCCCAGTGTCCCCTCCCTCAGTACCTACCCTGCACCTCCCAGTGTCCCCTCCCTCAGTACCTGCACCTCCCAGTGTCCCCTCCCTCAGTACCTGCACCTTCCAGTGTCCCCTCCCTCAGTACCTACCCTGCACCTCCCAGTGTCCCCTCCCTCAGTACCTACCCTGCACCTCCCAGTGTCCTCTGCCTTAGTACCTACCCTGCACCTCCCAGTGTCCCCTGCCTTAGTACCTACCCTGCACCTCCCAGAACTCTCCATCTCTCAGTACCTACCCTGCACCACCCAGTGTCCCCTCCCTCAGTACCTAACCTGCACCTCCCAGTGTCCCCTCCCTCAGTACCTACCCTGCACCTCCCAGTGTCCCCTCCCTCAGTACCTACCCTGCACCTCCCAGTGTCCCCTCCCTCAGTACCTACCCTGCACCTCCCAGTGTCCCCTCCATCAGTACCTGCACCTCCCAGTGTCCCCCCCCCTCAGCACCTACCCTGCACCTCCTAGTGTCCCCTCCCTCAGTACCTGCACCTCCCAGTGCCCCTCCCTCAGTACCTACCCTGCACCTCCCAGTGTCCCCTCCCTCAGTACCTGCACCTCCCAGTGCCCCTCCCTCAGTACCTACCCTGCACCTCCCAGTGTCCCCTCCCTCAGTACCTGCACCTCCCAGTGTCCCCTCCCTCAGTACCTGCACCTCCCAGTGTCCCCTCCCTAAGTACCTACCCTGCACCTCCCAGTGTCCCCTCCCTCAGTACCTACCCTGCACCTCCCAGTGTCCCCTCCATCAGTACTTACCCTGCACCTCCCAGTGTCCCCTCCATCAATACCTACCTTGCACCTCCCAGTGTCCCCACCCTCGGTACCTACCCTGCACCTCCCAGTGTCCCCACCCTCGGTACCTACCCTGCACCTCCCAGTGTCCCCTCCCTCGGTACCTATCCTGCACCTCCCAGTGTCCCCTCATTCGGTACCTACCCTGCACCTCCCAGTGTCCCCTCCCTCGGTACCTACCCTGCACCTCCCAGTGTCCCCTCCCTCGGTACCTACCCTGCACCTCCAGTGTCCCCTCCCTCTGTACCTGCACCTCCCAGTGTCCCCTCCCTCAGTACCTGCACCTTCCAGTGTCCCCTCCCTCAGTACCTACCCTGCACCTCCCAGTGTCCCCTCCCTCAGTACCTACCCTGCACCTCCCAGTGTCCCCTGCCTTAGTACCTACCCTGCACCTCCCAGAACTCTCCATCTCTCAGTACCTACCCTGCACCACCCAGTGTCCCCTCCCTCAGTACCTACCCTGCACCTCCCAGTGTCCCCTCCCTCAGTACCTAACCTGCACCTCCCAGTGTCCCCTCCTTCAGTACCTACCCTGCACCTCCCAGTGTCCCCTCCCTCAGTACCTACCCTGCACCTCCCAGTGTCCCCTCCCTCAGTACCTACCCTGCACCTCCCAGTGTCCCCTCCCTCAGTACCTACCCTGCACCTCCCAGTGTCCCCTCCATCAGTACCTGCACCTCCCAGTGTCCCCACCCTCAGCACCTACCCTGCACCTCCCAGTGTCCCCTCCCTCAGTACCTGCACCTCCCAGTGTCCCCTCCCTCAGTACCTACCCTGCACCTCCCAGTGTCCCCTCCCTCAGTACCTGCAACTCCCAGTGTCCCCTCCCTCAGTACCTGCACCTCCCAGTGTCCCCTCCCTAAGTACCTACCCTGCACCTCCCAGTGTCCCCTCCTTCAGTACCTACCCTGCACCTCCCAGTGTCCCCTCCATCAGTACTTACCCTGCACCTCCCAGTGTCCCCTCCCTCAGTACCTACCCTGCACCTCCCAGTGTCCCCTCCCTCAGTACCTACCCTGCACCTCCCAGTGTCCCCTCCCTCAGTACCTACCCAGCACCTCCCAGTGTCCCCCCCCTCAGCACCTACCCTGCACCTCCTAGTGTCCCCTCCCTCAGTACCTGCACCTCCCAGTGCCCCTCCCTCAGTACCTACCCTGCACCTCCCAGTGTCCCCTCCCTCAGTACCTGCACCTCCCAGTGCCCCTCCCTCAGTACCTACCCTGCACCTCCCAGTGTCCCCTCCCTCAGTACCTGCACCTCCCAGTGTCCCCTCCATCAGTACCTGCACCTCCCAGTGTCCCCTCCCTAAGTACCTACCCTGCACCTCCCAGTGTCCCCTCCCTCAGTACCTACCCTGCACCTCCCAGTGTCCCCTACATCAGTACTTACCCTGCACCTCCCAGTGTCCCCTCCATCAGTACCTACCTTGCACCTCCCAGTGTCCCCACCCTCGGTACCTACCCTGCACCTCCCAGTGTCCCCTCCCTCAGTACCTACCCTGCACCTCCCAGTGTCCCCTCCCTCGGTACCTATCCTGCACCTCCCAGTGTCCCCTCATTCGGTACCTACCCTGCACCTCCCAGTGTCCCCTCCCTCGGTACCTACCCTGCACCTCCCAGTGTCCCCTCCCTCGGTACCTACCCTGCACCTCCAGTGTCCCCTCCCTCTGTACCTGCACCTCCCAGTGTCCCCTCCCTCAGTACCTGCACCTTCCAGTGTCCCCTCCCTCAGTACCTACCCTGCACCTCCCAGTGTCCCCTCCCTCAGTACCTACCCTGCACCTCCCAGTGTCCCCTGCCTTAGTACCTACCCTGCACCTCCCAGAACTCTCCATCTCTCAGTACCTACCCTGCACCTCCCAGTGTCCCCTCCCTCAGTACCTACCCTGCACCTCCCAGTGTCCCCTCCCTCAGTACCTACCCTGCACCTCCCAGTGTCCCCTCCCTCAGTACCTACCCTGCACCTCCCAGTGTCCCCTCCCTCAGTACCTACCCTGCACCTCCCAGTGTCCCCTCCCTCAGTACCTACCCTGCACCTCCCAGTGTCCCCTCCATCAGTACCTGCACCTCCCAGTGTCCCCACCCTCAGCACCTACCCTGCACCTCCCAGTGTCCCCTCCCTCAGTACCTGCACCTCCCAGTGTCCCCTCCCTCAGTACCTACCCTGCACCTCCCAGTGTCCCCTCCCTCAGTACCTGCAACTCCCAGTGTCCCCTCCCTCAGTACCTGCACCTCCCAGTGTCCCCTCCCTAAGTACCTACCCTGCACCTCCCAGTGTCCCCTCCTTCAGTACCTACCCTGCACCTCCCAGTGTCCCCTCCATCAGTACTTACCCTGCACCTCCCAGTGTCCCCTCCATCAGTACCTACCCTGCATCTCCCAGTGTCCCCTCCATCAGTACCTACCCTGCACCTCCCAGTGTCCCCTCCATCAGTACCTACCCTGCACCTCCCAGTGTCCCCTCCCTCAGTACCTACCCTGCACCTCAGTGTCCCCTCCATCAGTACCAGCACCTCCCAGTGTCCCCTCCCTCAGTACCTGCACCTTCCAGTGTCCCCTCCCTCAGTACCTACCCTGCACCTCCCAGTGTCCCCTCCATCAGTACCAGCACCACCCAGTGTCCCCTCCCTCAGTACCTGCACCTCCCAGTGTCCCCTCCCTCAGTACCTACCCTGCACCTCCCAGTGTCCCCTCCCTCAGTACCTACCCTGCACCTCCCAGTGTCCCCTCCATCAGTACCTACCCTGCACCTCCCAGTGTCCCCTCCCTCAGTACCTACCCTGCACCTCCCAGTGTCCCCTCCCTCAGTACCTACCCTGCACCTCCCAGTGTCCCCTCCCTCAGTACCTACCCAGCACCTCCCAGTGTCCCCTCCCTTAGTACCTACCCTGCACCTCCCTGTGTCCCCTCCCTCAGTACCTACGCTGCACCTCCCTGTGTCCCCTCCCTCAGTACCTACCCTGCACCTCCCAGTGTCCACTCCATCAGTACCTGCACCTCCCAGTGTCCCCTCCCTCAGTACCTACCCTGCACCTCCCAGTGTCCCCTCCATCAGTACCTGCACCTCCCAGTGTCCCCACCCTCAGCACCTACCCTGCACCTCCCAGTGTCCCCTCCCTCAGTACCTACCCTGCACCTCCCAGTGTCCCCTCCCTCAGTACCTACCCTGCACCTCCCAGTGTCCCCTCCCTCAGTACCTACCCTGCACCTCCCAGTGTCCCCTCCCTCAGTACCTACTCTGTACCTTCCAGTGTCCCCTCCCTCAGTACCTACCCTGCACCTCCCAGTGTCCCCTCCCTCAGTACCTACCCTGCACCTCCCAGTGTCCCCTCCCTCAGTACCTACTCTGTACCTTCCAGTGCCCCCTCCCTCAGTACCTACCCTGCACCTCCCAGTGTCCCCTCCCTCAGTACCTACTCTGTACCTTCCAGTGCCCCCTCCCTCAGTACCTACCCTACACCTCCCAGTGTCCCCTCCCTCAGTACCTACTCTGTACCTTCCAGTGCCCCCTCCCTCAGTACCTACCCTGCACCTCCCAGTGTCCCCTCCCTCAGTACCTACCCTGCACCTCCCAGTGTCCCCTCCCTCAGTACCTACCCTGCACCTCCCAGTGTCCCCTCCCTCAGTACCTACTCTGTACCTTCCAGTGTCCCCTCCCTCAGTACCTACCCTGCACCTCCCAGTGTCCCCTCCCTCAGTACCTACCCTGCACCTCCCAGTGTCCCCTCCCTCAGTACCTACTCTGTACCTTCCAGTGCCCCCTCCCTCAGTACCTACCCTGCACCTCCCAGTGTCCCCTCCATCAGTACCTACCTTGCACCTCCCAGTGTCCCCTCCCTCAGTACCTGCACCTCCCAGTGTCCCCTCCCTCAGTACCTGCACCTCCCAGTGTCCCCTCCCTCAGTACCTGCACCTCCCAGTGCCCCTCCCTCAGTACCTACCCTGCACCTCCCAGTGTCCCCTCCCTCAGTACCTGCACCTCCCAGTGCCCCTCCCTCAGTACCTACCCTGCACCTCCCAGTGTCCCCTCCCTCAGTACCTGCACCTCCCAGTGTCCCCTCCCTCAGTACCTGCACCTCCCAGTGTCCCCTCCCTAAGTACCTACCCTGCACCTCCCAGTGTCCCCTCCCTCAGTACCTACCCTGCACCTCCCAGTGTCCCCTCCATCAGTACTTACCCTGCACCTCCCAGTGTCCCCTCCATCAGTACCTACCTTGCACCTCCCAGTGTCCCCACCCTCGGTACCTACCCTGCACCTCCCAGTGTCCCCACCCTCGGTACCTACCCTGCACCTCCCAGTGTCCCCTCCCTCGGTACCTATCCTGCACCTCCCAGTGTCCCCTCATTCGGTACCTACCCTGCACCTCCCAGTGTCCCCTCCCTCGGTACCTACCCTGCACCTCCCAGTGTCCCCTCCCTCGGTACCTACCCTGCACCTCCAGTGTCCCCTCCCTCTGTACCTGCACCTCCCAGTGTCCCCTCCCTCAGTACCTGCACCTTCCAGTGTCCCCTCCCTCAGTACCTACCCTGCACCTCCCAGTGTCCCCTCCCTCAGTACCTACCCTGCACCTCCCAGTGTCCCCTGCCTTAGTACCTACCCTGCACCTCCCAGAACTCTCCATCTCTCAGTACCTACCCTGCACCACCCAGTGTCCCCTCCCTCAGTACCTACCCTGCACCTCCCAGTGTCCCCTCCCTCAGTACCTAACCTGCACCTCCCAGTGTCCCCTCCTTCAGTACCTACCCTGCACCTCCCAGTGTCCCCTCCCTCAGTACCTACCCTGCACCTCCCAGTGTCCCCTCCCTCAGTACCTACCCTGCACCTCCCAGTGTCCCCTCCCTCAGTACCTACCCTGCACCTCCCAGTGTCCCCTCCATCAGTACCTGCACCTCCCAGTGTCCCCACCCTCAGCACCTACCCTGCACCTCCCAGTGTCCCCTCCCTCAGTACCTGCACCTCCCAGTGTCCCCTCCCTCAGTACCTACCCTGCACCTCCCAGTGTCCCCTCCCTCAGTACCTGCAACTCCCAGTGTCCCCTCCCTCAGTACCTGCACCTCCCAGTGTCCCCTCCCTAAGTACCTACCCTGCACCTCCCAGTGTCCCCTCCTTCAGTAACTACCCTGCACCTCCCAGTGTCCCCTCCATCAGTACTTACCCTGCACCTCCCAGTGTCCCCTCCCTCAGTACCTACCCTGCACCTCCCAGTGTCCCCTCCCTCAGTACCTACCCTGCACCTCCCAGTGTCCCCTCCCTCAGTACCTACCCAGCACCTCCCAGTGTCCCCCCCCTCAGCACCTACCCTGCACCTCCTAGTGTCCCCTCCCTCAGTACCTGCACCTCCCAGTGCCCCTCCCTCAGTACCTACCCTGCACCTCCCAGTGTCCCCTCCCTCAGTACCTGCACCTCCCAGTGCCCCTCCCTCAGTACCTACCCTGCACCTCCCAGTGTCCCCTCCCTCAGTACCTGCACCTCCCAGTGTCCCCTCCATCAGTACCTGCACCTCCCAGTGTCCCCTCCCTAAGTACCTACCCTGCACCTCCCAGTGTCCCCTCCCTCAGTACCTACCCTGCACCTCCCAGTGTCCCCTACATCAGTACTTACCCTGCACCTCCCAGTGTCCCCTCCATCAGTACCTACCTTGCACCTCCCAGTGTCCCCACCCTCGGTACCTACCCTGCACCTCCCAGTGTCCCCACCCTCGGTACCTACCCTGCACCTCCCAGTGTCCCCTCCCTCGGTACCTATCCTGCACCTCCCAGTGTCCCCTCATTCGGTACCTACCCTGCACCTCCCAGTGTCCCCTCCCTCGGTACCTACCCTGCACCTCCCAGTGTCCCCTCCCTCGGTACCTACCCTGCACCTCCAGTGTCCCCTCCCTCTGTACCTGCACCTCCCAGTGTCCCCTCCCTCAGTACCTGCACCTTCCAGTGTCCCCTCCCTCAGTACCTACCCTGCACCTCCCAGTGTCCCCTCCCTCAGTACCTACCCTGCACCTCCCAGTGTCCCCTCCCTCAGTACCTACCCTGCACCTCCCAGAACTCTCCATCTCTCAGTACCTACCCTGCACCACCCAGTGTCCCCTCCCTCAGTACCTACCCTGCACCTCCCAGTGTCCCCTCCCTCAGTACCTACCCTGCACCTCCCAGTGTCCCCTCCCTCAGTACCTACCCTGCACCTCCCAGTGTCCCCTCCCTCAGTACCTACCCTGCACCTCCCAGTGTCCCCTCCCTCAGTACCTACCCTGCACCTCCCAGTGTCCCCTCCATCAGTACCTGCACCTCCCAGTGTCCCCACCCTCAGCACCTACCCTGCACCTCCCAGTGTCCCCTCCCTCAGTACCTGCACCTCCCAGTGTCCCCTCCCTCAGTACCTACCCTGCACCTCCCAGTGTCCCCTCCCTCAGTACCTGCACCTCCCAGTGTCCCCTCCCTCAGTACCTGCACCTCCCAGTGTCCCCTCCCTAAGTACCTACCCTGCACCTCCCAGTGTCCCCTCCTTCAGTACCTACCCTGCACCTCCCAGTGTCCCCTCCATCAGTACTTACCCTGCACCTCCCAGTGTCCCCTCCATCAGTACCTACCCTGCATCTCCCAGTGTCCCCTCCATCAGTACCTACCCTGCACCTCCCAGTGTCCCCTCCATCAGTACCTACCCTGCACCTCCCAGTGTCCCCTCCCTCAGTACCTACCCTGCACCTCAGTGTCCCCTCCATCAGTACCAGCACCTCCCAGTGTCCCCTCCCTCAGTACCTGCACCTTCCAGTGTCCCCTCCCTCAGTACCTACCCTGCACCTCCCAGTGTCCCCTCCATCAGTACCAGCACCACCCAGTGTCCCCTCCCTCAGTACCTGCACCTCCCAGTGTCCCCTCCCTCAGTACCTACCCTGCACCTCCCAGTGTCCCCTCCCTCAGTACCTACCCTGCACCTCCCAGTGTCCCCTCCATCAGTACCTACCCTGCACCTCCCAGTGTCCCCTCCCTCAGTACCTACCCTGCACCTCCCAGTGTCCCCTCCCTCAGTACCTACCCTGCACCTCCCAGTGTCCCCTCCCTCAGTACCTACCCAGCACCTCCCAGTGTCCCCTCCCTTAGTACCTACCCTGCACCTCCCTGTGTCCCCTCCCTCAGTACCTACGCTGCACCTCCCTGTGTCCCCTCCCTCAGTACCTACCCTGCACCTCCCAGTGTCCACTCCATCAGTACCTGCACCTCCCAGTGTCCCCTCCCTCAGTACCTACCCTGCACCTCCCAGTGTCCCCTCCATCAGTACCTGCACCTCCCAGTGTCCCCACCCTCAGCACCTACCCTGCACCTCCCAGTGTCCCCTCCCTCAGTACCTACCCTGCACCTCCCAGTGTCCCCTCCCTCAGTACCTACCCTGCACCTCCCAGTGTCCCCTCCCTCAGTACCTACCCTGCACCTCCCAGTGTCCCCTCCCTCAGTACCTACTCTGTACCTCCCAGTGTCCCCTCCCTCAGTACCTACCCTGCACCTCCCAGTGTCCCCTCCCTCAGTACCTACCCTGCACCTCCCAGTGTCCCCTCCCTCAGTACCTACTCTGTACCTTCCAGTGCCCCCTCCCTCAGTACCTACCCTGCACCTCCCAGTGTCCCCTCCCTCAGTACCTACTCTGTACCTTCCAGTGCCCCCTCCCTCAGTACCTACCCTACACCTCCCAGTGTCCCCTCCCTCAGTACCTACTCTGTACCTTCCAGTGCCCCCTCCCTCAGTACCTACCCTGCACCTCCCAGTGTCCCCTCCCTCAGTACCTACCCTGCACCTCCCAGTGTCCCCTCCCTCAGTACCTACCCTGCACCTCCCAGTGTCCCCTCCCTCAGTACCTACTCTGTACCTTCCAGTGTCCCCTCCCTCAGTACCTACCCTGCACCTCCCAGTGTCCCCTCCCTCAGTACCTACCCTGCACCTCCCAGTGTCCCCTCCCTCAGTACCTACTCTGTACCTTCCAGTGCCCCCTCCCTCAGTACCTACCCTGCACCTCCCAGTGTCCCCTCCCTCAGTACCTACTCTGTACCTTCCAGTGCCCCCTCCCTCAGTACCTACCCTACACCTCCCAGTGTCCCCTCCCTCAGTACCTACCCTGCACCTCACAGAACTCCCCACCTCTCAGTCATATACACAGCACCTGCAGCTCACCTACAGCACAATAACTGCTCGTATAAAGTCTGTATTTATTTACATTTCCTATACGATAACACCCTGATGTGCAGCTCTGTGGTACAGACTGTATGTACCATAATATGTAATGATAGCGGACAGCGTGTCACATAATAACCCGTCAATACAGGACCTACCTATCGGGTCTAGGCTTGTCCCGTGCCCCTGTTCGAGCCGGCTTCTTTACTGTACTGGGCCCCTATTTTGGGCTGGGCCTGGTACCGACTCTCAGCCCTTGGTACAGACTTCTCTGAGCGCTAAACACGCTCAGGGTAAAGCGGGGGGCATGCTGGGAATTGTAGTACTGCAGCTCTCACATAAACTGATAGTGAAATCTCGCGACAGGATCTGTTCCCCCTCGGTTGTGAGAGTTAAATCTGTCAGGGCACAGACAGCACGAACATGAGTATATGATATTACTGTATATTATATTATATATATTATTATGTTATATTATATATCATTATATTAATATTTTATTTCATAATATGCAATATTAGATTGTATTATAATGGTAAATTGAGAGTGGTATGTAATATAACGTATGGCACAGTTATATAGTGTTGTATTATACTGCATATATACAGCATCATATGTAATACACAAATTAGATATATACTGACTAGCTACTTGCCCGTCAAAAAATGAGGGTCAATACAATTTGAAGCCATGGAAATGCTGTTTGACACACAATGTAAACCTTTTTGTACTGTGAGGACCTTCGGCGCTCATTGCGAGCCTCTTGTCTCGTCTATTTTTGCTCCTCTGCGCATCTTCGGCACTCATGATAGAGGTATATATTCATCTATATTTACTTAATCAATAATGAATTAATAATTTCTTGAATAAATTAATATACTTTACCTATTTGTAATTGATATATTCAGCAATAATAGTCTGAAGAGCTAACAATCTGTTTATATTTTCCGTCACCATACAATGTACAGTGAGTGTTGGTGCTCTGATGATAAAATGTAATGAATGTCCATTCTAAATTGTGAGCGCGAGGTAAATCCGTTGGTGTAGTTGTGTAAAGCGCCATTGTAAATAAGTAATGTTATTAATGTGTTACACGAGTCGCATGTATTTCCCGTATTTTGTAATAGTGTATTTTGTATTTCGTGGTTGCTGTGTAAAAGTGCTACGCGTTTGGCAGTGTTTTGCGTAATCCGGGGTGTTGTAGCCTCGTTTTAATTTTTTTCGGCTGCCATTTTTTTCTCGCTTAGGCGACTTTCGTGTGGTGAAAGTCGACGAAATCGGCTTAAATTCACGTTGCGCCTCACTCCCAGTGCACCTCACTCCTGCCAGTTCCCCCGTGCTGTCTGTGATATTTTTGTTGTAATTATTTGTATTTTCTTTGTGTTTGTTATGTTTGCTGGATGTTCGCGGTTTGGCCGTTAACCTCATATTTTTGCTATCTCATATTTTAATTTTTTCTAAGTCTCCTGCGTCTTGTATTTTTTTTCTAAGTCCCACATTCGTCAACTACTTTCAGCCTAAGGTGAAGCAGCATTTTGTAGTGTTTGTAGGCTAAGTCCCGCGTGTTTCATTCCCTCCACTGCTCGCCTCGCTTCGCAAGGCTCGCCATGATGAGCACCGCCTAAGTGCTCTGAGTTTAACGGCTCGCCTCGCTGTGCGAGGCGCTCATCGATAAGTCGTATGCACTACACAAAGCCTGACGACTTCTCGTAGTTAGACAATTATAATATGTGATATATATATATATTTTTTTTTTTAAATAATAATTAATTAATTACTTCCTTAATAAATTAATATACGTTACCTATTTGTAATTCATATATTCAGCAATCAATAGCCTGAAGAGCTAATAATCGTTTTTGCTTTTCCTGCAGCATACAATGTAAAGTTGGACTGTTGCTGCCCTGAGGAGAAGGTGTCAGCAATGTCCCAACTGTGCTTTAGAAATATGCTGCGTGCGCGAGACCAAACCGTTGATTTAGTTGTGTAAAGCGCCATTTTAAATTCGTAATGTTATTAGTTGCAAGTTAGTTGTAAAATTGCGTAGTTTGTCTATGCCCTACGCGGTTCGCAAGCATTTGCCGTCCTTTGTAATAGTCTATTTTGTACCTTGTATGTTCCTGTGTGAAAGTAGTATGCGGTTGGTGGTGTTTTGCGCAGGCCGGGGTCGTGTAGCCTCGTATTCATTTTTGTATTTTTTGTGTTTTCGCGGTTTGGCCGTTAACTCCGTATTTTTCCTATCTCGTATTTTTTTTTTTTTTATGTCCCACGTCTCGTAATTTTTTCTTTCTAAGTCCCGCGTTCGTCAACTGCTTGCAGCCTAAGGCGATCCCGCGTTTCCTACGTGTTTGGTGGCTAAGTCCCGCATGTTGCAAAGTGTGAGCAGGCAATGAGCCTCTGTGAGGCTCGCAGAAGCTCCTTTAGCACTCCTTTGTGGCTAAGTCCCGCGTGTTTCAATGGCTCGCAGGCAATGAGCATCTTTGACAATCATAGCCTAAGTGATGCGAGTTTTAGTGCCTTAACGGCTCGCCTCGCTACGCATCGCCTAAGTGCTGTGAGTTAACGGCTCGCAGGCAATGAGCGCCTTTGGCATTCATCGCCTAAGTTGTACACACTACGCAAAGCGTGACAACGTCTCGTAGTTTGACAACTATTATATGTGATATACACACACACACATATATCCCAGAATGCAATGTAATAACTGTTTTTCTCAGATTTCTGAGCTGGAAGCAGGTTTTTTAACTTGTTTTAGACATTCAAATGTGAACACAGATGTACTTTTTATTTCCTGTCATACTGTACAGTGGAGGCTTCTATCGCTCTTTTGCCCACCATATTATAAATGATTGTTGTGGTGAACTACCTACTCAGAATTTCCACAACACAGGCTGAGATCCCGCTCCATGCTGATGATAGCCAGTAAGGTTGAAACAGCTGTACATGGATTGGATACTCAGCCTGTGTTTATTCCAACCTTGACTTTGCATTAAAGCTGTGTAATACAGCATGCATAAGCTTAAAGGAAGCCATGTTTGATAATGGCTATGGGTTGAAGAGCGAGGCATTTATGGGCACATTTGCAAGTCCCGGTTAAGCTTCCCAGAATGCAGTGTAATAACTGTTTTTCTTGGAATTCTGAGCTGGAAGCAGGTTTTTTTTACTTGTTTTAGACATTCAAATGTGAACACAGATGTACTATTTATTTACTATATATATATATATATATATATATATATATATATATATATAAGCGTGAGATTTAAAACACAGATATAATATTATAATGTATATACAGAGAGTTATATGTAATACACAGATATAAATTGTTATACTATTATATATGTTATATAGAGAGATATCTAATACCCAGATATGTAATGTTATACTACTAAATGTTGTTTAATCGTTCAGTCGTGTCCAAGTCTCCGTGACCTTATGGACCAGCAGACCTGCTTTTGCACTCCCTTCTTTTACCTTCGTCAATAGATCCTTTAGCTCTTCTTCACTTTCAGCAATCAGAGTAGTATCATCGGCGTATCTGAGGTTGTTGATATTCCTTCCAGCAATACTGATTCCGGCTTTGGATTCATCCAGTCCGGCCTTGCACATGATATAGGTATCACTATAATAGTTGTGGATCTTACAAATGTTGGGGACGTTTGCGATGTTGATCACGCAGTTGCGGCCTTCGAGAAGCGAGGCCCGCAGTTGAGGGTCTGCAATGAGCGCCAAAGGCCTGTGGCGCTCATTGCGAGGCCCGCTGGACTTAGGCTGTAATGAGCCAAAGGAGCTCATTGCAGGGCACGCTAACAGAACCGAAGCACATAGATGCAACTATGGGCCTCGCAAACCGAGTCATGCAGTTGCGTGGTGGCGCAAAATTACAAATTTAATGGCTGAACCACGAAAAGACCACAAATATGCCTGAAATTAACTTACACACAGCACAGGGGGAGAGCCAGGGAGCCTGTGAGCCTAAGCAAGAAATTAAATTGCGTCAGAAAAAAGGTAAAATGGATGTAAACGAGACCGAAGGTAGTAAATAAGAGCCTGAAGCCAGTAACACTTAAAGCAATTTTATTCCCGTCATTTTTGAGAGGCAATTTCCTAGTGTATAATAGAAGTAAATAATTTAGTGTAGTGATACATATTTCTCATAATGCCCAGTTCACTCATTCTGAGAGGTCCTCTTGTTAGTACAGGGTGTCACGATTGACACCCTGTACCCTTTCATAGAGGGCTAAGTTCAGGAAAATCCATGTTGTGTAACCATCTTCTTTGTTATTGCTTTAATGTGTAATAGTCTGTTCTGGTGTGTGATTATTGGTATGTTAATAGCACCAGGTCATATTTGGTATTAACAACCTGGATTTTCTGCACCCTGTCCTTGGCGCGCAGGACAATAGCGAGCCGAAGGTTGCGCGCTGTTAAAAAGCGTCCGTCAAATGCACTCCATTAAAAGCATGCAAGGTTACAATGTGGGAGTACCCTAATGCCCTGAACCTCCCTAAGCCTAACACCAAGACCTCTAAGCCCACCTTACCGGAGTCCGGCCAGCAGTTGTTGGCGCGTTTATTACGGCGCACTTTTCTCCTGCGCGCAATGGACGGGTCACAGGATAACTACAATGTGCTGTCATTCTTGGGAGAGGGCTTATGAGCTAAATCACTTGCAGGTATTCTGATACGTCTCCTGGGTTATACCTTGAAGCAACCTACATCTGCTCCTACTGTTCCTGTTTTTTTCTGCTAGGTCCTACTCTAAAGGGACCTACCCCTGATCCTGTGCTCCTGGTATCCTGAACCGGTTCCTGATCTGAAGAAAGCAGCAGGGACTTCCGATCCATCATGGTCCTGATAGCAGGAAGGCTTAGGTGCACCTCGTGCCTCCACCCCTGGGTTGTGACACGGGGCCTCTTTTAGAAATACCAGTTTGTAAAGTGAGATCTTGTGAATCCAGCTGATAAGAAGCCCACCATCCTTTCACATTTCTTCTAGTTAGTACAACATTTACACATTTACACATTTATTAGTCAAAACTATGACAAAGCCTTTAAAACCGAACTATTGACACAACTGTATTATTCTAATTGAAATCGTACTTGGAAAATTATATTTTTGAACCAAGTATTAACTGTACATTTTCACCACTTGAAGTGTTTTTCTGCTTAGAGGAGCCAGGAGAGGGTCAAGGTGAAAAAGTTTAAATTCGTAAATAACACTAAAATACACCTTTAAAAGACGTTTTAACCATTTTTTTAACAAAAATAAATATTCCTTAGTTTTTAAACTAAATGGTTTGGAATATATTCAGGTATACTATTAGATTGTAAGCTCTGTGATAACAGTCTCCCATCATACAACTAAACTAGAAGCACCAGGGGCAGTGACTCCTATACCTTTAGATTGTAAGCTCTTTGGGACAGAACCTCCCATTATACTACTCTATTGTAAGCTTTTTTTGCAGGCCCTCACATGATACCACCTTGATTATAAACTGAAATAAATAACTTAATCTTCCAAAAAGTAACAAATGCAGAAATATTGTACATCAGCTTTTAGATGAAAACCAAAACAAATTATAAAATCAGTTCTTATTTACAAATAAAATATTTGGTAACTCTACTCAAAACTTTATCTGAATGACAAACCTGAAAAAAATATTTCATCTAAAGAAGAAAGATAAATATGTGATCGCCGGGGAACATCATTTAAAAAAAACATAATTTAAAGAAAAAGAAAATAGTAATAACAAAGAATCGGAAATGCTGCATAAAGATCATCTATTTCTCTGTCTAATTCCATCTAAAACTTACAATTGGGAAACTTGGAACAAACCAATAGAATTGGGAGAGTTGATATTAAGGAGATTTTTGGCTGATTTTTTTTTGGAGGGGTTGACCCTATTGTGTGACATCTTGAATCAAGTAGAAGAGCAGCGTCATGATCATGGTGAATACCACCATCCAAACCCCATAGTGGAGGCGATTGTCTGTAGAAACATGGGGGAGGTGAAGGTACTGGCCTCACAGACTGGCAATTTGGGTAGGTTCCCTAGGCCATCTTTAAAGACATTTTCGTACACTTAAGGATGAAAACAGTTATTGTACCCAGAATTAGCAATCAATCCAAAACCTAAACATTTAAATACTCAGAGGAAATTTCAAACACATCCAGGAGAGAAAAACACTTGCAATGAAGATGATCAAATTCTTAAAAACAAAAAACTAAGATACTGAACATAACATAGATTTAGGTTTTCTAGCACATTATCAAAATTCCTTGGGATCCTGCCACCTTCTCACGTTTTATTGTAGTTTTTGACCTTTTTAATGTGAAGAGATATTTACTAGTCTAACTAATAACACTGTCTTTCCTCTTATCTTAAACCTTGTGTATAGATTCACACTTGTCCAACCAATTGCTTTACAGTATTGCTCCTGCCTTGATAAAGAGAGGTGCAACTCTCGAGATATTGTCACCAACTATAATGTTTGTCCAATAAAAAAAGGTATCACTCAATGCTGCAATACTCAGTATTTACTAATATGACTTCTGTGTGATAATTTTTATTGTACTTTTGCTGATTTTAATAAAAGAGTATCACGGGATATAGAGGCAACTCAGACGCCATTAAAGGTGTCTGGAAGGTTCTTGGATGTTACTAGTTATATTATATTCCTGTGTATCTATTAACTTTTATGTACTTTATTTTATTAAGAAGACCTTATAAAGCTTTATTTTTTCCTGTGTGTGTATATATATATATATATATATATATATATATATGTATATAGATAGATAGATAGATAGATAGATAGATATACACAGTGAATATAAAAAGTCTACACACCCCTGTTAAAATGTCAGGTTTCTGTGCAGTAAAAAAACTAGACAAAGATAAATAATTTCAGAACTTTTTCCACCTTTTAATGTGACCTATAAACTGTACAACTCAATTGAAAAACAAACTGAAATCTTTTAGGTGGAGGGAAGAAAAATAAAAAATAAAGTTCTTTAAAGTTAATCCTGGAGGAGCT
Source organism: Discoglossus pictus (assembly GCA_027410445.1). Lineage (NCBI taxonomy): Eukaryota > Metazoa > Chordata > Amphibia > Anura > Alytidae > Discoglossus > Discoglossus pictus. Next base: position 156,519,621 of record CM050170.1, on the reverse strand, counting down.
GCAGAGTTCCACAGCAGAGACTGGAGTATCTGTACATAGGACGACAATAAGCCGTACGCTCCATAGAGTTGGGTTTATGGCAAAGTGGCCAGAAGAAAGCTATTACTTTCAGCAAAAAACAAAAAGGGATGTTTTGAGTTTGTGAAAAGGCATGTGGGAGACTCCCAAAATGTATGGAGGAAGGTGCTCTGGTCTGATGAGACTAAAATTGAACTATTCGGAAAACACTATGTCTGGCGCAAACCCAAAACATCACATCACCCAAAGAACACCATCTTTTTCAGCAGCCAGGACTGGGAAACTGGTCAAAGTTGAGGGAAAGATGGATCAGGAGCTGGAGCAGTTTTGCAAGGAGGAATGGACAAACATCCCAGTGGTAAGATGTGGCAAGCACATAGAGACTTATTCAAAGAGACTTGGAGCTGTGATTGCCGCAAAAGGTGGCTCTACAAAGTATTGACTTTAGGGTGGGGGGGGGGGGGGGGGGGGGTGAATAGTTATGCACATTGACTTTTTCTGTTATTTTGTCCTATTTGGTGTATGCTTTACATAAAAAAAAAAAAAACATCTTCAAAGTTGTGGTCATGTTCTGTAAATTAAATGGTGCAAATCCTCAAACAATCCATGTTAATTCCAGGTTTTCAGGTGACAAAACATGAAAAATGCCAAGGGGGGTGAATACTTTTGCAATGTGTATATATATATATATATATATATATATATATATATATATATATATATAATTACACACACAAACAGACTCTGTTAACCAGAACTCTCAAGCAACCAGAAAAAAAACTGAATCCTGTACTTTAAATTAAAAATACAATTACAACAAATGCCAGGAGCCAGATTGTCATGCCACAAAATGCTTACAGGCACCTAGATTTCACCCACTGTACATCTCTGCAATTCAGTTTTACCTGGAAGCAGACAGGCATGAGTGACTGAGCCAGTGCAGTGTTGGCGCTACATTCCCGGGTTCAGCACCGCACCTTCCCGCCCAATGTACCTGTGTGTAAGTAAGGAGTGAAAGCTGCAGCTGCTGCTATGTCCAGCTAATCTAAGCCTATTTTAATGGCACACTGACTTTTGTGCACAGGTGACGTGCGCGCCGTCATCTGTGCGCCCGACCACAGCACGCACAAGATCTGCACGCAGGACCAGAAATGAGGCTGCGGCAAGACCCGGCCCTGGATCACAGGAAGTGAATACAATATAGAGTGCTCCTGGCTGCTTGCCATTGAGGGAGCAGTAACTACCACTGTGGGACTTATGGCTGACTGCTGAAAAGAAACTCGGAGGAGACCGCCTGGGCAAGGGAAGAAAGGAGAGACAGCAAGGCAACGGAGGAGGGAGGAGAGATGGCAAGAGGAGAGAGACAGCAAGAGAAAAGAGGCTTTCAGGGCAAGGGAAGAGAGTATAGATAGCAAGGGAGGAAGAGAGGAGAGAAAGTCAGGGAAGAGAGGAGAGAGGCAGACAGTGTAAGGGAAGACAGGAGAGACAGCAAGGGAGAGAGAGACAGTGCGAGAGGAGAGACATCAAGGTAAGAGGCTACCAGGGCAAGAGAAGAGAGTATAAATAGCAAGGGAGGAAGAAGAGAAAGCCAGAGAAAGAGAGGAGAGACATTCAGAGCAAGTGGTGAGAGAGATGAGAGACAGCAAGGGAGAGAGGAGAGACATTCAGAGCAAGTGGTGAGAGAGATGAGAGACAGCAAGGGGGAGAGGAGAGACATTCAGAGCAAGTGGTGAGAGAGATGAGAGACAGCAAGAGAGAGAGGAGAGCCATTCAGGGCTAGGGAGGAGAAAGACAGACAGGGGAGAATATGGGAGACAACCAGGGAGAGAGAGGTAAGAGTCAGTCAGGGAAAAAGAGAAGAGCGATAGCTGGAACAAGGGAGGAGAGAGATAGGATTAGGAAGAAGACTGACAGCCAGGGGAAGATAGAAGAGAAAGTCAGGACATAAGTTAGAGGAGAGAGACATAGGGTGAGGGAGGAGGGATGCAGGCAAGAGAAGAGAGGGCAGGGCAAGTGAAGAGACTGAGAACAATGGAGAATTGAATCAGAAGAAGATATGGGAGAGAGACAGAAACAACAAGAGAGGAGGACTAGTGAGGAGAGACAGTCAGGGTACATTTCTCTATTAAAGGCTGCAGAGATCATCTTGTTTGGGAATGTGCTGTTTGAGCACTCTCAGATAGGGATACAGGAGCTGCACTGAGGAGCAGCCAAAAACTGCAGCTCATCATGCCGTATGAGCGTGATCACCTTGGAGTAGCCACTCGCAGACATACTCATCTGATCTGACAGCCAACAGCCATCTACCACTTAACTTGGCCCAGCTTCCTGGATAATTGTAATGACATTTCTGTCTGGCCATGCTTGTTATCCTTGTTTGGGTAACCTACAAGTCACTGTGAGGTTCATGTTCTAAATACAGTGGTAAGAGGAGAGATGGTTACACCTGCTCTGTGTCCTGTCTAGGGAAGATGAACCATCCTCTGTCTCTGGGGCACTACATTAGCAATACATTTGGCTATTTTATTGCTACAGAGTCTGACAGGTGTACTTCTAGGACAGGGAGTCTGACAGGTGTACCTCTAGGACAGGGAGACTGACAGGTGTACCTCTAGGACAGGGAGACTGACAGGTGTACCTCTAGGACAGGGAGACTGACAGGTGTACCTCTAGGACAGGGAGACTGACAGGTGTACCTCTAGGACAGGGAGACTGACAGGTGTACCTCTAGGACAGGGAGACTGACAGGTGTACCTCTAGGACAGGGAGACTGACAGGTGTACCTCTAGGACAGGGAGACTGACAGGTGTACCTCTAGGACAGGGAGACTGACAAGTGTACTTCGAGGACAGGGAGTCTGACAGGTGTACTTCGAGGACAGGGAGTCTGACAGGTGTACTTCGAGGACAGGGAGTCTGACAGGTGTACTTCGAGGACAGGGAGTCTGACAGGTGTACTTCGAGGACAGGGAGTCTGACAGGTGTACCTCTAGGACTGGGGCAGGGAGCGGGATCAGAATGTATATATTATCCCTAGAGGTGGGGGCTGAGGGAGATCTGCCTATTACCTGCAAGCTGTTTCCATGTCCAGCGGTAGCACGACTTTTGCTTGTCCTGTGATCCAGGACCGTGTCTTTGTGCTGGTCCTGCGCGCAGAGGTCGGGCGCACTGTGGTGGGTGTGTGCACATGACAGCAAGCACATCTGTGCGCAAAAGTCGTGCTACCTATTTTAATTAGTAACTCTCAAGCAACCAGAAACTACATTTATCTGGCATTTTCCAATCCCCATGGGTGAGTCTACTGTGTGTGTGCGTGTGTGTAATTATATATATATATATATATATATATATATATATATATATATATATATATAAAAATATATAATTTATATTTTTATATGTATATTGCTTTCCAAAAATACTTTGATCACTATTAGGTTTAGTTATTCAAAAGAAAATACAGGTGATATATTGTGGTTGCTTAAAGTAATATTCCAGACTAAACAGCTACATTCTAACTGTAATATATAAACTGTAATCTAGGTGAGCTCTTACCATGGATTAAAGTCTCATCACTGCCTCCTGTTGGCTTTTCCTGTTTGGTTGCATTGCTTGTCTACCTTTAAATAATTAGAAATGGTGAGTATTGGATCTCTTTATTCATATTGCAGCACAGTTACACTTTCATAATAACATTACAATTTTAAACAAGAGTTTAAAAGTATCTGCATACAGTGCACAGAGAATTTTGTATATTAAAAGAATGCAAATAATAATTCAACTTCATATCAAATAAATAAAATTTCCTAAAGCTTTTTTAGGTACTTTTTAATTTAACAAAAATAAAAAAAAATATACAGTATGAACAGAATACTAGAGAGATATTAGGAGTTAGTGGATACAACTTGAACTCAAATTGGAAAAAATAATAAGTGCAAGAATGGAAAGATCTTGGTTACAATTTTTTCTCCGAGATGGAAATAAAATATGTCATGCAGAATTGAAAGCGCCATGCTGGAATTTCTATTACACCTGCACGCTGGCACCATATAACAGTGCGTTTCAAATACCAAACAGATATTAACCCCTTGTAGCCTGTACACAATGTAACCACAGTGGAAACAGAGGGACAACAGAACAAAACTGACCATCGATTATTTATATATATATATATATATATAAATAAAACACTATTTAAACCAAAAAATAAACACTGGTTAGTTCTAGCAGCATATTACCTACCTGGAAGCTGAACACAGCAATGTATAATGGTGATGAGTATTTCCTGTGTGTATATATGTGGTATGGATCTCCAGCACTCTGGGCAGGTTGAGCTGCTTGTCTTAATCCCTCGTGAGGTCATAAAGGAATGAAAGCAGCTCTGACTGGAAGGCAGTCCTAAAACGATCAGACACAAGCTTATGTCTAGAAAGGAGACAATGCTCTTCATTGGTAGAGAGGTGTGCAAAACTGGTTTATCTCAGAATGGACACAAGCTTATGTCTGTCTATATAGGACTGCCTCCCTGTTACAGCTGTCCCAACCCTCATAAGGAGCGGAGACAAGCAGCTCAACTTAAGATGTAGAAGTTTATTTGATAGCAAGTTTAAAAATGAATATTGCTTTTTAAATAATTGAATACGACTTATTACAGGTAAAACAACTATTGGGGCATTACAATAGCCCTTTATATCTGCATCCATAAAATTTGAAAGTGCCAGACCTACTCTATATTGCTGGAGATTTATACCAAATACAACGTCTCTAATTTCATTCCCTATAAAGTACAATAATGTTAAATTGGATGTAATGCAATAAGTACACATTTGACATTTCTTTGTTATTTATATATATATATATATATATATATATATATATATATATATATTACACACACTCTCAAACCATACAGTCTGACTGTGACTTTTTTATACAGTGTATGTTCAATTCAGGCCTCCTATATGTAAAACTTCTCTTGACCTAATAATCGTGTTAAAATAATATTCTTCTGTAAACCTTAAAAAAAAAAAAAAATTTATACACATAACACTAGAAAGAGCAAGTGTGCAGAGCATCATGACACTGATACCAAGACACCACATTGTAAAGTGAGTTCGGGGGGCGCAGGGGGCGGGTCTCTCTGTAGTGTGCACTTACATTTCAGGATTCTGTGGAGTGACCGTGAATACAAATCTGCAAAGCAATCGCTGTGATTTGTTTTACAAATGACAAAGCTTTGCCTTCCAGCAATGAATGTGTTAACATGTAGGTTTAACCACTTTGCTGCCAGGGAGGTCACAATGCAGGAGTAAAAGTGCAGTTCTATTTAGTTATCAATGAAAAACATCTGAAAATTAAAAATGATGACCTTAAAGGGATGCAAAATATAAAATGTAGTGTTTGTGACCTGCAAATTGTTACATATTAAAGAGTCTGTCTGTTTTTCTCTTCCATCCCACGTATTGCAACCAACTTTGAGAGGTCTCAAACCACTGAAAAAGCTTTCATTGCTGATGCCATTAAAAAACGCTAAAAAGAGTATTGGTAAACTTTATACAACAAAAAAATAAAATAAAGCCTTTGTAATACCATCTATTTTGGACCTTTCAGTGCATTTAGATGCATTTCTCTTACCCCTAATTCTAACACATTGCGTCTTTTGACCCCTTGATACTTCAGCCTAAAGTTGCTTGTGGAAAAATGTGGAAACAAAGACATCTCAAGATCTTGTATCCTCTCGCCGGAAAGCACATGCCCCAATTCCACACTTTGATCCTTTAAGGAGCCGTCAGCTGGGGACGATATCTTGCAGAACTCCTTGGCAGCAGAGACGTTAAACCGCAGCATTATAACCGGGTGGAAAATGCAAAAGAAGCGTTTGCAGAACAACTTTGTACAGTTCCAGGGCTAAACATTGTAAGTCCACAGGGATACAGTTCTGTCAGCAGAAGAGGAGAGGAAGGAGAGGTCCTGCGTGTGCCACCGGCACTGGATCACTTTGTCTTTGTGCTCACCCACATCAATGATCGGCAGCTGTTTGGTGAGATCGCCTGCAAGATAAGAGGGCAGGTTTATGTACGTGCCAGGTACATCCTATAATCATATCCTAGATATCTTCTGAGCATGCTCAGTCTTTATTTACACAGAATAAACACAATACATTCAGAGCTCCAGGGTTTATAGGTATATGGAAGATGTTACTATGCATATAAAATATACCTGTGTATTTATTAACCTTATGTTGTACCTTGATCTATGAAGAACTGTTTATAAACTCTTTTACTGACTAAAATCAAACAAACAGTCCCTGTATGCAGCATTTACAGACACAGACTCTGGATGTGCAGTGAAGTGTCCTAGCCTATCAGGGACCATGTCTCAGCAGCATGTGGCAGATTGTTGCTGAGAGATGCTCACTGATTGTTTAGTATGAGACACGGCACATCCAGTATTCCAGAGTCTGTGTCTGCATACTCTGCAGAGGGCAGACCCATACAGTGACTATTTGTTTGATATTCTTAATAAAATAAAGTACATAATAGTAAAGAGATGCACAGCGATATTATATACCAAATAACACACAAAAATCTTCAATTTCCCTTAAATGGATAATTATTAACAATAAATTACCCATTCAAAAGAGATTTCACTTTCTTTACAAATATGATTAGGAAAACTTATTGACAGATAACAGTTGTAAACATCCATATAAGTTTACTGTAAGAAAATGCATTTTGATAAAGTATTTGTTATCACTTACGCAATATTAGACATATTTGCTGTTGTGCTTTAACACAGGTTTAGATGAAAGCAAAATAACTCTTACATACACACAAAGGGATGAGGAATTGGGTACCTTGTAAATCCGTCACTTTGATCTTCATGTCATAGGATCCTGTGAGGAGATAGTGAGCTCCAGGGGAGAATCGGACAGACCGCACATCGCTGGCATGAGGTTGGTAGCTCTGCACCATGCGGCCCCCTCTGATGTCATACAACATGCAACTAGAGTCCTCCTGTCCTGTGGCAAGGAGCCGTCCACTGGGATCCACAGCTACCGAGGCCACTGGGCTACCTGGAACGAGTCACTGAGTGTGAATGACTGATCACCAAAACAGATCAAAATGACTTGGCTTTGTTATGAAGCTGAGCTGGCATGGACCTTCATGCCCTCATGCATTAGAAATAATAAAAAAAAAACAAAAAAAAAACATGGGAATCATATACATACAGAAGCATGTGGACAGTTGATAAACGCAGGAAAGGGTAATTTCCATTGAAAAGAGCGAATTGCAGTTTCTCTGAACTCACACTTGTTGTTGTTATTATTATTATTATTTTCAACCACAATCAGCATGTCAAGATCTGCTTTTTTGGGACAGGATAACCTCTACAAAAAGCCCTGCCTATACTTCCCCTGATCACTATTTCAGTCCTGCTAATTCCATCATCAGAGAAGGGAAATTGGAACAAATATGTAAGAAATCAATATATAATTTCTACATATACCATATTTTTTTGGGAAGGTAAAAATCAAAAACAAAAATGTATAATAAAAATATATATTGTACATAAATCAAAATACTGTTACACAATGGGTTTTGGACAAACATAACAAACAAGACATATAGAGACAGTATTTAAATAAAACGTATATGAATTCTAAATTATATTACATAAATATATATTATACTACCCCCTAAGGTCACTTTCCTTTCAGTTCATCTTCCATCAGGATCTGCTGACTATTCCCCAGGGTTCCACTGTTCTCCTGGCACACTTTTTTTGTCTTCAACAGTATTTGGATTTTTTTATATAATGCGTTTGAGTTCATGTCTCTATAAAGTCATATATGGTGATAAGCTAAATTTAAGCCATATCTAAGTTTCCTGGATTATGAATGCTTCTGATAAACGAGAAACAGTAGTGTATGCAAAAAAATATTTGCACAAAAAATACCAAAATAAACATTTACAAACTCACCCTGACATTTGCTAAATATTTTCAATTTGCAGGCTGATCCTTTTGTCAGTTGACTTCCCTAAAAATCCCTGCTAAGATTAGCATAATTTGTTTTGCCAATCAGGAGAAAGCAGATACATTTGTACCATACTCTGGGGTTGTTGTGTTGCAAAGAAGAAATCCAGCACAAGTACTTCCTTTGAAAGGTCAAACTGCATACTTAGATACACTTCCTCTGCATACTTGGCAATGAAAGTTTCCTCCCCGAGTTGTGATAATGGGTTTCTACCAACTAATATGACCTTACCAGTGCCGTGGAAAGTTGTTCCAATGACCCTCACACAGCTTGGCACTCGCAGGTCCCAAAACCGCACAGTCTTGTCCTGGGATCCCGATGCAATCATCCACCCGCTCCACGTATAAAGTGCCAGAATGTGACCTGTCAGAACAAGCAGGTTAATTACTACAGCTTGTACTGCGACCGCCATTTGCCCATGCAGGATCACCAATCACCTGGTGGTCTGCAGCTGTGTTAGCTGAGCATGCTCATTTCTTTTGCATGCAGTCCATGATTAGGACATCTGTGAACCCATTCGGAGCATGCATTGCCTGATATATTCACCTACTGACTCTCTTACCTGTGTGCCCACTCAGAGCGTGCAGCCCTTGGCCACGCTGGCAGTCTGTGGTGTAGATATTACAATCTCCGGCTCCTGCACTAATTAATATGGCACCTCCACTCTCTGGCCCCTCCATGAATGCCAAGTCTCTTATTGTACCATCGTGCATGCTGAACTCCAGGTCTGGACCTGTGAGAATAAAGTTATTAAATAGGCAGCCTCTTACAGTACAGGGACATGTAAGAATAAAGATTTTTTGTTGTTGTCAGGATAACACATAAAATGTTTTTTTCACTACAGTAGCCTTTTGGCAGAATATTGACTTTAGTACATCAACAAACATTTCACTTGGAAAATAAAATTATATTAATTTAAGAAAATTAACTCTAAAGCTACCCTGAAAGATAATAAGCAAAGGGTTTGATCCACCTGCCTACGAGTGAATTGCAAGAGAATGGAGAGGACATTTAAACAGTGAGTAACTTAAGGCCTCTTATCTGTGTTATCCGATCTCAGTGACATTTGAAAGAATGGGAACAGAAGCAAAATTATATTCCAGTCCAGACATTCACATGGCTGTCTGTTTCCTATAAAGTGAGTAGCTCTCCTAAGCTTAAAAGTGTGCCTAACTTTAAAGGGCCACTGTGTGATGAGATAAATATATTTGCACAAAAAATTCTGACTAAGAGCATAATTAGGCAGGAAATGTCATAAAGCTATATAAATGCATTTAATTGTCCCTAGATGCATCCATGATAAAGCTACAAGGTTGCATGTGTGTGAACGACATTACATTTTATGCAGAACAGAGATTGCATTTATTGGTACAAGATGCCTGCTTCTGAAGGGAAGGGGGCTGTGATCATATCAGTGAGACCAAAAAATCCTCCTCACCTCTCTATCCTTCATTTTATTGATAAAGCACACAGCCTTGAGGCTTCAAAAAAAAAAAAGGATGAAAGAAAAATTTGAATTTTTAGACCTTTTTTTTTTTTTTTTTAACTACACTGGCCCTTTAATGTCATTTTCTACCATATAGAGCACTAATATTTCCTACAAAATACTTATTCTAATGATAAAATAAGATTTTTCATTTAAAAGGAACAGCAGGATCATATGGCTCCGATAAAACAACGCATAGGATGCTACTGAATGGTTTATAAGAGGACACATCAGAATGTAGCCCATACCTGTTGCATTGCAGGTCTCTGCATTGAACGGCAGCACTTTAACGTACTTGTCATTGGAACCGGTTGCCAACAGTTGCCCACATGGGCTCCAGGCCACGCAGTAAATGGATCCCTTGTGGTGCTTGTTCCTCTTAAACCGAACCACGGGCTGTATAGGACTATTTGTTGAACTGAAGGAAAGACGTGGTATGAATGTGAGAGGCACAAACGCAAATGAATATACAATACACCTACAGAGAGTGGCCTGATGTTCTCCTTTCTTACCTTGTGTCTAAAGTATCAGGGTAAGCACAGACCCTTAAAGTCTTGGAGTTAGACCCCACAGCATACAATGCCCCGCTGGGGTGGAAAGCCACGGCTCGTACCGCCTGTGTGTCCTCCATAGTAGTGAGGCAGGTAAACTGTTGCTTCTGTTTCCCGTCCGGCTGAAGTACAAACAACAGTGTAGTTAACACGAGGCAGCTAAACTTAAAAGGGTCACCGTAAAGCTCATTTTGTTTAATTAAAAATAATTAGCTATACTTCATTATTTGAAGACAATAATTCAATATATATTTTAAAGCTTACATGTTAAGTTTAGGGTTTTAGACTTCAGCAGATATGCACAGCCTTTATTGTTGCTTTATTAGCAGCAGACATTTTGCCCTTGTTATGTATACAATTAGAATCACGGATTGACATAAGCACTTTATTCAGCTCTGGGTACAACTAATAATTGTATATAAAGAAAATATTGTAAATAAAAGTGTAAGACCCTGTAAAATATTCGTCAATCTCAAGCTCCAGGTAGACTAGTCCAAGATGGAAGTGTCTATGTTACAAGCAGAGTCACTGAAAGGTATAATTTTCTTTAAAATGTTTTTAAAGCACCCGTTTTACAAGGTTTATATTATAGCTAATATGTTAAAATAAGCTACAAACATGTGAAGTTTTTCCCCAAACTACAGTGAGCCTTTAATATACCCAAAGTTGATAAGGACCAACATGTTTTTAGAAAGTAAAAACATAAAACTTTTCCCAGGAGAGTGTGTCCTTGTAAACTAATGCATCTTTCATAAATTCCTTTGAACGCACTGGCAGGTATATTTACGTTTCCTAGATTATAAATGCATCTGATAGAGGAGAATTAGTAGTGTATGAAAACATTGTTTGCATACCCCCCCCCCAAATAAACATTAACAAACTCACCCTGATGTTTGCTAAATCTTTTGAGTTTGCAAGCATTTGCTTTTGTTAGTTAACACCCCTGCATATCCAAACTAAAATGATCATAAAATGCAGAATACATTTTGGCCAATCACAGGCAGCTACACATTTTAAGACATTGTAACAATCATTGATGGCAGTTTGTGCAGGAAGGAAACATTGGATGTTAATTACCCCTGTAGAAGGAAGCAGGAGGAGCCAGACACTGATCTGTAGATCTCCTCATTAAGCTGCTGCTGGCTTAAAGGTTAGTAAAGAGTTTAAATCTGTACCCAAATGCAGTATTTCTATTGGGAGGTTCACATTGCCAACTCTAGGGGTGTGGAAAACATGTTTTATTTTTAAATAAAATAAATTTGTGTGTGTATAGAATGACTCCATGTAATGTGTGTGTCTGATATGAGCAGAGTGTGTTAGATTAGAAAAAGGGAAAAACAGGGAAACTTCGATATATCTTTAAAAATATTTTAAAACATTGTATTTTGTTGCATTCTAAAAACATTTTCTTATTTCCAGCTGCATTCCTGTAAGAGTTTATTTTAAACTAGCGACTTGCCCATCAAAAAATGATGGCAATAAAATTGTAAGCCAGGTAATGCTGTTTTGCAGACAATGTAGGGGTTTTGGTCGTCTGAGTACCTTGGGCGCTTATTGCGAGCCTTGCGCTGAGCGCCTTTGGCACACATCGCGTGGCTCGCAAGGAGCGCCATCGGCAATCATAGCGAGCCTCTCCCCTGGTGTAATTTTGGTCTTGTGAGCTACTTCGGTGCTCATTGCAAGCCCCGTGCTGAGCGCCTTTGGCGCTCATTGCGAGGCTCTTGTATGGTGTACTTTTGGTTGTGTGAGCATTGTGATCTCCGCACTGAGCACCTTTGGCGCTCATCGCGTGGCTTGCAAGAGTGCCAAAGCCTGTGCTATGTTTATTTTTTATCCCTTTTGTTTTTCCTGCAGCATACAATGTAGATTTGGACTGTTGCTGAGCTGAGGAGAAAGTGTCAGCAATGTGTGCAGTGTAAATAGACTGCTTGATCGAGGTTAAACCGTTTGTTTACTTGTGTAAAGCGCCATTTTAGAATGGTAATGTTATTAGTTTTAAGTTAGTGTTGTAAAACGGAGCGATTGTGTATGTGTTACGCGGGTATCAAGCATTTTCCGTCCTTCCTAATCGTGTTTTTTGTACCATGTACTTTGCTGTGTAAAAGTCGTATGTGCCTGGCAGTGTTTTGCGTGGTTAGGGGTCGTGTAGCCTTGTTTTCGTTTTTTTTCAGCTGCCATTTTTTCTCTCGCTTAGGCGATTTTTGAGTGGCAAAACTATGCAAAATCGACTTAAGATTTGCGTGCAACCTTACTCCCTGACATCTTGGCTGTCCCCCCGTGGTGTGTGAGATGTTTTGCTTTGTTGGTTTTTTTTGTGTTTTTCGATGTTCGCGGTTCGGCTGTTAAGTTCATATTTTTTGCGGGTCCTTTTTTTTTTTTTGTGTAAGTGGCAGGTTTCCTTTTTAAAGAGTTACAGGCTGTAATTTTTTGCAGGCGATTTTTTCAAAGTGCTACGGGTCTCGCACTGTGAATTGTGTATTTGAGTTTTCTGTTGATGTGTAGTCCCGCTGGTCGTAGGTAAGATGCGTAAGTCGTAGCTTTGCGAGGTCCGCGGTTGCAGCGGGCTCGCTAGGTGAGCACGCAGTTTTAACATTGGGTTACCAACGGTTTTCGGCAAGCCCGCACTGCTGAGAACTATGTATGTGATAAAAAATGACATTTGTCCTTATTCATAGTTGAACCTTTGCTATTTCACTCAAAAATGTTTTTGTTTTTTTCAGAATTTTGTGCATCGTCGGTGTAGAGAAATATTTTAAACATAAAGAGCAACAATAGCAATTTCTCACTTCTGAGCCTTTCCTGGTTCCGATACTGTTGGATTCTTCATGGTGAGGCTGGTCTGTCCGTCTGCAACAACAACCAGAAAGATCACGTTACCAAGGTGCCAGGGCTGAAGAACTTACAATCAAGGGTATGCATCCAGGAAACTTATAATTATTATAATACACTATAATAGACTACAAGTAAGGGTTTTATAATTCTACTCCTGAAAAATAGATATAAGATGCTTCATTTAATCAAACTAATTATTCTGCCAAAAAAAATAAACAAAAGAAAACAATATATATGATATGACATATGAAAGCAATACATAGGATTACCTTTTTAACATTTAAAGAGTGGAATTTTCAATTTAAAAATCATATGAAGAGCCTGTCTTCATGAGCTGCAGTGGGCAGACCCATACAGGGACTCTGATATCAGGTAGTAGAGGCAGAGCCTATAAGCACTTCTTAATAAAATAAAGTACATAAAAGGAAATGGATACACAGGGATATTATAAGGTCGAGTCACATTATTATAACCACAGACTACTTTTGCCAATGAAAAAAAGGCACATGTTGTGACCTGGCTTGGTGGGTATAGAAGGTGATATGTAGCCATTCTGCAAACATATAAACCATTGCCGTCATGGGTAAAACATGCAATTTATCCAACTTTGAAAAGGGGATGGTCGTTGGCTTTCAGGCCAAGGGTGGCAGTATTCTGTAACAGCGCAGTTTGTGAACCGTTTGCGTGCTGCTGTGGTTAAAGTGTACCATGACTGGACAAACGGCACCATTGCAAATAACGTAGTCAAAACTGCGGAACACCACATGCCATTGATGTCAAAGGTGAACGTTGACTGCAAAGGTGTGTGAGGGCCAACCGTCACGCTACAGTTGAGCAACTCACTGTCCAAACAAACCAGGGGGCTACCAGTCGTGTGTCTAAAACAGCAGTACAGAAAACCCTGTTGCGTATGGGGCTCCAAGGGTTCATCATCAGAAACTGCATCAATTTGCACAACAGTACCAAAATTGGACCTCTTCTGATTGGCAAAGGATTGTCTTCTCTGATGAGTCACGTTTTCTGCTCCATCATTTGTAAAGTGCAAAACCTTACACTCTGCAACTGTTGTTGGAACACCACAAGCCGGTGGCGGCAGCATTATGGTCTGGGGAATGTTTTCTTGGCATTGTCTGGGTCCACTCATACCTCTGGATGGCGCTCTCAACCAATTGGGTTAACTATCCATCCACATGCTGACTGTCTTCCCAGGAGCAGATGGAATCTTCCAGTAGGACAATGCAACATGACATACGGCCAGAATTATTCAGGTGTGGTTGAAGAAGTACAATGAAGACTTCCAAGTACTTCCCTGGCCTCCAAATTCCCTAAACTTAAACCCCATTGAGCACATGTAGGACCACCTTGATCGTCGTATGGATCCTCCGCCACACACTCTTCAGTAGTTTACTACCATGCAGTTTAGCTGCTGTCCATGCTGCACACAGCAGTTATTCAGGATATTAACTGGTGGTCATAATAATGTGACAGGACCGTGTAGTTGTATCCTCAAGGTACACTTCAGGGTCAAGACTTGTCCAAAATTCTGTAAACCACTAAAGGAAAAGCTGGGTTCGATTACATAGTGCCATGGCCAATGACGTGGTCAGCTCTACAATGAGCCAGGGGATCTTGCGCCCATTACTCAGCTATTGGGCATTATAATGTTATGCAACGTTGTATATTCCTAGTAAAATACAGATTCCATATCCCTTTAAATAGAAAAATATGTCATATCAACTATTGGAAGGTTTTCTGGTTACATGCATGCAGCTTTCTATAGTTTATGACTCACTGTGTGCTTCCAAACACCGGGGACTCCTCTGGCATCGGGATCTGGTTGGAGACGCCCCGTTTCCGAGGGGTGCTGGTGTTGATGGTCTGTCCATCAGGGGGCTGGCTGCCCCTGAGAAGCGAAGTTGATACTGGAGGCGAGATGCCATTGGCGAGAGGAACGCTGTCCTCCCTGACACCGTTGGGCTGTGTTTGGGGTTCCTCACTTAGTGGGTCCATCCCCACATTCAGTTCTCCCAGCTTTTTTATTGATCTATAGAGACAAGACATGCACCCAATCACTACAATCAATAACTACACGCAGAGGCCATTTTTAAACCTTCACAAACAATCTATTATCCTCTAGGACCACTTGAGGAATAAAAGTCACGTTTCTGATGTATGCAACAAACTAACAATATTAGCAACTATAAGCAAAAAGGCATTTTGGAAAAAAATCCTATACTTATTTGACTCTGCTTATATAAAGAGCACTTTCCATCTTTAACTGCCAGCCTGTTTTGCATTAAAAGGAACTCTGTCACTCTAAAAGGATGTTGGTTTAATTTTAGAGAGCGTTAAAAACTGGCTATATATTGTACTAGCAGTTTTTTCCCTACAGTAAAGAATTTCTGAAATATGTAGAATTGATGTTGCTGCTCCTGTTTGCATATGTGCAGCTCAGAGATAAGGGTGGAAGAGGGGTCTAACTGCTAGATAACATTTGATAGTTGTTATCATGGCCACCATACATATAGACAAGCAGGTTGTAATCCTAATTAGCACCTCAACGCAGCCAATTAATATGTGAGTGCTGCTCATTTGTATATAAATACAGCAATAACATGGAATTTCCTAGGATTTCTTAACTGCAGAATAAAATGGATAACACAACATAGAGACTGTTTTTATGCTCTTTAAGAATAACATAAAAAAATCACTTGATTTTAGGGTGACAGAGTCCCTTTAAAGCCCTGCATAATCAGTGCAATAAGATGCAGGGAAAGTGTTACTCTGCTAGCGGTACCTGTTCAGGAACTGCTCAGTCAGGTTCTGTGGGTGCTCTGCCTCCTCGGCCTGGTTCACACCTCCCTCCTCAAGCATCTGCTGGTACAGCTGCCTCTGCTGCTCCTTCTGCTCCAGGTGCTGCTGGTAGCGCATCTTCTGTCGGTAATATTCCTCAAACTGCTCAGTGGAATCCCGGAGCTGTTTAACACCAAAGCTTAGTCAGTAAGGCCCAGAATGGACATTAATAATATAAATAATATAAAACACACTGGGCGGCTTCCTCAAAGGGCCACTGTAGTCTTTAATGTAAAATATAATCTACTGAACTGCACTTGAAAAAAAACAAAAAAGGCAAATTTGTTTCAAAGGCAAAAATAAAATCACTGACTACACACACACATGACAGGAAAGTCAGAAATACAGGAGGTTTGTATTTGCACAGATGGAAATGTGGAATATAGAACTACCAGAAACATAACCTTCTGATAAAGCAACAGATACAATCAGCTAAGAAAAGAAAATATATCCCTGCAGTAAAGCATTAATTGCACATAAAAAGATAAAAATGTATGTGTTTCTAAAATCATTTTTGCATATAGTCAAGTTTAGCTATTTGAATCACCATATAAAAAAATATTTGTGCCTAAGGATGTAAAGTATTTATGTACAGTCCATTGTGAAGGGAATTTTAAGAAGAAACAAAGTATTAGGAGACCACTCAAAATGGAGCAGTACTTTATAAGAAGCACAGGGCAGAGAAAGCAAAGCGAGTAAAGGAAAGACAAAAATATGAGGCAAGAGGGAGATGAGAAATAAGGAACTACGGACAAAGACGGGACAGTAATTATTATAATTCAATAAAATCTGAATATGTCCCTGTTTATTACCACACTACAAACAATATCAAAATAAACATGGGTCTATGGATCAGCAGTGACCAAACAAATTCATTGAGATGGTCTGTGGATTGAACACTAGAAAAATAAATACAAAAAAGGGTCACATGTACAGTAGAAGTGCCTCAATACTACATGTGCACAATATATACTACAATCTAATATAGAATATAATATTACAACAATAATACGGTTTACTATAGGCTAAGACTCATTAGGTGGACTTCCAAGACCCCCAGTAATGTTCAAGTGTTCCAGGGAAGTTTGGGTACCACTCGAATAGATATGATTAGAACAATGGCGGAGCTAGTGCATAAAAAAAGAAAAAAGAAAAATTTGGGGCCCACTACCAAGGGTAAGGAAAAGATTGTGTTGCATGCCCCCCGCCCCACACACACTTTTAGTGCCAACAGAGGCCAAGGAGGCCTATTACACTACAGGAATAAGAAAAAAATGTAAACACACAGAGAAAAAAAATGAAGACAGCAATGGGGCCACCCAGTGGTGGCCCTGGTGCATTGCACCGCATGCACCGGGGGTAGTTCGGTTCCTGGATTACAATAACACAAACATAACAATGTATTCTAATGTCCCACCTGCCACTTAACATATGACCGAACAGAATAATCAATGATCTATCCTTTTCCCACCATGGTATATCCTCGTTGCAGCGTACCCCTCCTGATATTTTATCTACAATAAGTTACTTAAATCACCATTTTTTAAATAAAAAGAATCGGACCTCATTCCTTTCTGGTTTGGTCAGCCCCTCACTGGACGCTGTATTCTGTCCATCAGTCTCAGGCGTCACGCCCTGGCAGAGGGTCTCACTGCTGCTCTGGATTTCTTTTTCCTGGGGTGTTTCACTCCTAGCAGAAAAAAAGGAGATGTTTAAGAGTATTACCTGTGATATTAAATGTTATATATATATATATATATTTATTTATTTATTTATTTATCAATCAGACATTAACATGTCCAGAAGAGCTGTACAAAATGATGTAACAATATGATTAGTGTAAATGATTTTGTTTTATCTGCTGAATAAATTGCTTTTAGTGAATATATGGCATGTCATTCTAAGAAAATTATTTTAAAAATGGAAAAAAATAAAACTTTGACACATGCTCTCAAAAATACACCGCTATTAAAATAAAAGAACGAGTTTAATGTATTTTTTCCAGTTTCCAATTATTTATATATTTGGGCTTATATTTCTTCACGGGACAATACTCTAGCATATAACTAAATGTGTTTCTCATTTATTACCTTAACTTGTATTTGCTGTTGTGTACCATTCACTTTATACCACCCCTTTAAAAAGGAAATTAAGGGGGATACATGTAAAGATGTATAATCACTTAGGAGATACTTGGATATATATTCTTATCCTAGGACTTAGCAATACAGAGGGCTCAATTATTTTTTATATCCAATATCACTGAACTTGATGAAATTAGTGCTTGTTCAGACTTCGTTCATTAAATGGAAGTCCAATATAGTGATACATAGAAGTTATTAGACTCAATTATTTGATGTCCATCTGTATTGACCAAATCCAGCGAGAAGTCATCCTAAATGGGACTGTAATACTTAAAATATATTCTAGGAGTAACTGGTTTTCCATGTTGATCGGAAACTGTGATTCAGACTATGACTTGAGAGTGGTACTTTAGTATTTAAGACTAATTAGAAAGCATAGTGCTCCTTAGAAACAAACTGATATTCTGCCTAAGGATGCTAGACTGCTTATGTGTGAAGTAACTTTCAACAGATATCCTGAAAAGTGTCAATAAAGTTTTTCCGTTTTAAAAATAATTTTGTTACCAATGTGGTGTTATGCACCGGAAAAAGTTATCTTGTAAATACCGTAAATATGTCTTTAGCAGGTAAACTATATGTATAATGCTGTATTGCTCAGAAATTATTTACTGCAAAGAAAAAAGGCTAGCACAATGTATAGCCAGTTTTTTGTGCTCTTTAAGATAAAACCAGTTTCCTGTTTTAAGTTAAAGTGTCCATTTAAATGGATATGGAAAGTTCCTGGGTGTATAATATACCAGTGTATTTGTTTACTTTTATGTACTTTATTTTATTAAAAAGTGCCTATAAGCTCTGTCTTTACGGCCTGTATGGGTCTCCTCACTGCAGCACATGCAGACACAGACTCTGCAGGGCTGGATGTGCAGTGTTCTAGTCTATCAGGGATCACATCTCAGCAGTATGATGCAGAACGTTACTCAGAGATGGTCACTGATTGGTTAGCAGGAGATACAGAACACCCAGTACTACAGAATCTGTGTCTTCATGAGCTGAAGAGGCCAGACCCATACAGGGACTATTTGTTTGATTTTAGGTAGGAAAACGCAGAGCTTATGAGCGCTTCTTAATAAGATAAAAGTACATACAAGTAAATACATACACAGGGATATTATATACCTAGTAACACCCAGGAACCTTCCATATCCCTTTATGACAGCAAGACACAATCCTGTTATGGTTTCTCTGTTAAGGAGATCAAAATTTCAATTAGGAAGATTCATTAAAGCAAAATCTAATCTTTCTACAACATGTCTAGGAGTTCTTCAACTACACAAGGCATGGACAAGTTGCCATATCCTCAATTTGAGGATATACCTGCAGCATACAGGTGAGACTATTGCTTCTTTAGTCATCTTGATTGACTCACTTCTGAACAGAAAGGACATCCTCAAATCCAGGATTGAACTTGCCTAACCCTGATCTACACAGTCAAGCACTGACCTCTCTGAATCCTCGTAGATACTATGACAATCGGAGCTTTCCAGCATCAAGCTGCGGCTCAGGTTCTGCACTCCGGGGTAGTGGAAGTTGGCAAATGAGTGCGACATAGAAGAAGTTTTACTTCCAGGATCTGCCGCTCTCTTGTCATGACCACTGAGTCCACAAGTGAGTCCATCCAGTGCTGGGTTGAGTGAGCGCGACATGTAGGCATCAGCCGACTGTGGGCGTCTCATGGGCGAGGAGGGATATGGAGAGAGCTTGCTGATAAGAGGAGTTAGAAGATCAGCGTAGGCCGCCTTGCTGGGCTTCATCAGCTTGTCCACGTGAATGTTAAGAGTCTTCTGCTCGAACGCGCAAGAGAAGACACTAGGCGGTAAGTTCTGGAGCCAAGAGAGGAGACTCAAGTCTAGATCATCACAGCCATTTCCACAGAGAAGGTCTATGCCCAGCAGGACCTCACTCTCCGTTATCTCCTCCCCAGTGGCCTTGCTCTGGCAGAACTCCACACAACACTCGTACAGAAGACCTTTCATAATGAGCTGGAACAGACGGTTATTACTGGCCCTGAAGCCGGCTTCGCTCAGCTTGCGGTCAGCAGGGATGAATTCAGCCACCATGACGCAGGCTTCTTCAAAGCAATGTACCCGAGCTGTGCTGGGATTCCAGTCCTTGAACTCTGCATGGTTGGTGAGCCGTGGAAGGGTGAGCAGAAGACACAGCTTACTATAGTCATCCTTGGAGGAGCAATACTCTTCTAGAGAGTGGAGACACTTCACAGCTTCTTGCATTGTGAACTCCAGCTGGAATAAAAAGGAAACACAGTTAAGTCTCCAAATTCCTCACTTTCTCCCAAAACAAACCATCATCTGGTTTCATTCAATATCTGGATCATTTGCAGAGTATTCTCACCACAATTCTGAAATAAACTGCTAAATATTAATAACAACTGTTTTGTTTTCACTCGTAAGATGCAAACTTTGAGGGTTTTTCTTAGTTATATTTACTGTATTATAAATCTCATTAGGAATGTCTCTCTTCGAGATTTTTGGAAGATAGCCATGCTTAGCATTAAATTTGTAATGCAGGGATACATGTCAACACTAGTCTTACAAAATAAATAATAAAGAACAAACAAAAGCCATCAGCTGTCAGTATCCTGGCTGCCTCCTGAGCAGAATTGTCAGAAGGAAAATGATACATTGTTGTACCTGCCTCTGATTGGCCACAACTAATTATGAATTTTATGCAAATTAAGCTTGGATTTTTCAGGGGTGTTTCTTCTCAAATCAACTACCTGAAAATGTAAGACATTTTGCAAACTTTAGGGTAAGTTTACTAATGTTTATTTTGGATTTTTTTCAAAAAATGTTTATTTTTTTTCATGCACAACTGATTCTCTATCAGATGCATTCATAATCCATGAAACTTCCATATACCTTTTATTTTAGTAGGCTAACACTTTGATAGAAGTTGTCATTTGCTCATGAAAAGGTATTGTTGACTACCCTCCTACACTACTGCTTTTCAATAAAGATAAGGCGTAATACTCCATAGACCAGGGGTGAGAAAGTCCTGGAGGGCCACACACAGGCCTGGATTTGGGGAGATCCCTGCTGCATACAGGCAAGATGATCACTTCAGTCATCCTGTGCACAGGAAGGAAATCTTCAAATGTAGGTCTGTGTGTGGTCGTCCAGGACCAAACTAGCCCACCCCGGTTATAATGGCTTGTAAGGCTAGCGCATGCACCCGTTTAATACAACAGAGTGTTTCAGTTGCATAAATCACAATGTGCATGTGCTAGCTATGCACCCTCAATGAGTGAGATCTCTGAGCAGTAGTATATATCATGCAGTGACTGTGGTTATGATCAACAAGTCTGGTTCATGAGCACAAAACAACCACTATAAACAAGTAAGTCATTCTCAATGACACCAATGTACGACCTTTTCAGTGTCCTAGTAAAAAAAATAAACCTGCCTTTCACTACAAGAGAAGGCCTTATTTCCAATCCCCCTCGAGTGCTGTTTTCACAGTGTAATAAAAAGCAAAGATAGGAAAAGGTTTAACTGACAGACTGGAAGACTTCCGAATGAAGCCAATATCCTGTAGAACACAAACCACCTAAGCACTTGGTGCAGAACCTCCTGGCAGCTGCTGTGCTGTATTTGTTATCAGGGCCTTATGTGCAA
>CM050170.1:156490568-156493068 GCA_027410445.1 Discoglossus pictus | reverse complement strand
AGTTAACAACAACGGAGTATGTAACCAGAGCCAATCTAAACCAAACATACATGGATGGTTTTTTAGGCAAGGGGCGAGGCCGAAAACCCCAAAAAACAAAAGGAACAAAGAGGGGAAGACCAAAACAAGTGAAATAATTAACAATGCCCCCAATCTCCGTAGTCACATATTCACAACCATACCAAAAAACAATCAACTAAAAAAAGATCACCAAATAAATCATCAAAAAAATGGAAAAGAAAATGGGGAAGAAATGAAAATAGAGAAAAAGAAAAAAAGTAAAGGAGAAACAAATAGAACTCAAAAAGAGTCAGTGGCTTCCAACCAACAATCTACCGTGCGCACAAGAAATAAAGATATTGAGAAAGATCAAAATCCAAATCTAAACAAATATAAGAAAGACAAAGAACTTGTGATAAATTTATCCAATTTTGAACTAACAGAAATACATAAAACAGTTCTGGAAAAAGGTCTCACCTTTGTGCCATCTAGTAGAACCAATCTATTCAATAACATTAAAGACTTGAATCTATTTATTAGAAAACTAGCCCTCAAAAAGGTCTATGCAGAGAAAGAAAAAAGGAAAATGGAAAGCTTAGGACTAACTAAAGAAGATCATATAGCGCTAAAAAGTCTAACTGAACTTCTTCGAGAAAGCGAGGAGCTACCTGAACAATCAGACTCTAAATTGAAAAAATACCAGAAAAAAAGCCGCTATACACCCGAAATTAAAAACTATACAAATCTGGAAGCTTTCCTTAAAATGGTTACAAGGGACCTAGAAAAACAAGAAGAAGAATTGAAAATAAAGAGGAGCAAAAATAAATTCAACCATGAAAATGTTAATGCTCTAAATCTAACCGAGCTGGAATCGAAAGCACTTCAAGAACTAGAAAAGGCAGAAATTGAAATCAAAACCGCAGACAAAGGTGGAAATATAGTATTGATGGCCAAAGAAATGTACCATAAAATGTGTGTCACTATATTACAAGACAGAACGACATATGAAATACTCAAAAAGAATCCACGACTAGAATACCATCATGAATTAAGATCTATCCTTACAAAGGCAAGAGATGAGAAATTAATATCGACTAGAAATTTTGAATATCTACTTCCAAAAAATCCAACTGTGGCAACTTTTTATGCCCTTCCTAAAATTCATAAGAAATCAACCCCTATACCGGGAAGACCTATTATCTCAGGAAATAATAATCTCACTGAAAATATAAGTAAACTGATCGACGATAATCTTAAAGATCTAGTGACCTGTTTACCATCCTACACAAAAGACACAACTGATGTGTTGAAACACATAGACGAGCTAACTGTTCCACCACAAACATACCTGGCAAGTATCGATGTGGAACAACTCTACAGCAGAATACCGCATGATTTGGGAATTAAAGCTGTAGAGCACTTCTTAACAGCAAAAAGTGGAGAACAGAAAGAATGGAACAAATTAATAATTTCTTTACTAAAATTCGTCTTAAACAGGAACTACTTTCTCTTCGACATGAAACTGTATAGGCAGATAAGAGGAACTGCAATGGGCACAGCTTGTGCTCCAAATTATGCCAATCTCTTCCTTGGCCTTTGGGAGCAAACCGTTGTCTTCTCGGAAAAAATGTCAGAATATACTAAATACATCCTGTCTTGGCATAGATACATAGACGACATCCTAATACTGTGGGAAGGCTCAGAGCAAGACTTTACCAGTTTTGTGAAAATCTTGAATGTCAACGATTTAGGGCTAAAATTTACCTTTAATATCAAAAGTAATAGTCTTGAATTTCTGGACTTACAAATAGAAAAAGATAACGAAGGTAATATCCATTCTAAAGTTTTTAGAAAGGACACAGCATCTAATTCACTACTTCGCTGGCCAAGCCAACATCCAGAACCATTAAAAAGAGGCATACCAGTTGGTCAGTATATCAGAATCCGCAGAAACTGTGATACTATAGAAACCTTCAAAACGCAAGCTGACGACCTAAGACTAAGGTTCAAAGAAAGGGGATATCCTAACCGGATCCTCAAGTATGCTTACAAGAATGCCCTACAAAAAGACAGATCCCAACTTCTTTACAACCAAACTGACGGCCAAACTGACGACCAGATACGTTGTATTCTAACCTTTGGCACCAACAGCAAAGATACTATAAAAATTATGGATAGATATTGGTATCTGCTTACTGAGGACCCAACTTTAAAAGCAATCATCTCCCCAACAGCATCAGCTACCTATAGAAGAAGCCTAAATCTGGGAGGAAAACTGACTCACAGCCACTTTAAGTGGTCTAACAAACCACTAACAAACACCAGTGAAACTAAAGGCTTCTTTAGATGCGGACGCTGTAAAGCCTGTCGCTTTATCAAACCGGAAAAAATATTCCAAAACCCAAATGATGGAAGAAAATATGTACTAAAAAATTTCTTCAACTGTTTATCCACATTTGTGGTTTACATTATAGTTTGCCCATGCAAACTTTTATACGTA
>CM050170.1:156425568-156485568 GCA_027410445.1 Discoglossus pictus | reverse complement strand
GCTGCTGACAGAGAGACAGGAAGCTGCAAGGAGATTGGCTGAGCAAACTACGGCAGGTAAATAGTGGGTTAATATTGCTCCCCTGATGCTGCATGCTGATTGCGGGGGATCAGATGCCTGTGTAGAGACCCCCTGGAGGTGTCAAAATAATCATTAGAGGGAGTTTTTGATATTAATAAAAATAAAATGTTTTATGAGATATGCTGAATACAAATTTTTCTGGATTTTACACACATATACCCCTGTGCATTTACTTTGATGTACTTTATATTGTTAAGAGGTGCATATAAGCCGTATTTTTACTGCTTAAAATCAGACAGATAGTCCCTGTATGGGTCTGCCCACTGTGGAGTATGCGGACACACACTTTGCTGTACTGTCACAAACTAACCAAACAGTGACCATCTCTCAGCAACCAGCTAGGACACTACATCCAGCCCTACAGAGTATGTGTCTGTATACGTTGTAGATGGCAGACCCATATAGGAACTATTTGTTTCATTTTAGGTTTATCAGCACTTCATAAAATAAATAGATACACAGGTATATTATATAATATAATATACATGTATATTATTACCTAACTGTTCCCTTTGAGCTCCTACTATATATACACTGCAGTACATTTTCTCCTCTATTTTTGGTGTAATTATTCTACCAAGACGTAAAAACAAAAACTCCATCATAGGAAATGATGATCTTACTGCACCAGGGTATTTTTAGCACACGCTTTCCTAGATAGGAATCTGCCCCTCACTTCCCAGGATGTTTAGCAGCTTTGTGTTGAGCGTCCTCTGGGGACATTTAATGATGACCATAGCGCTGCACCAACGGGAAGTTTCCATTACTTGAATCTGTGACTTCCTAGGGGCTGGAGAGACTTGAAGGTTTGGTAGCAGTTTTTATTTCCACACAGGGAACACAAGATTCTCACTTCAGAAACAGGGCTTTCATAGCTTTACTGCTCATTTTCAGAGCAGCTAGAAAAAATAATGGGATTAAAAGGGACTCTGTCCCATCAATAGGAATTTGATTTAAATTTGAAAAAGAGCAAAAACTGCATATACATTGTACTAGCAGATTTTGTCTACTGTAAATCATTGATGAAATATTTATAATCGATTTTGCGGCGCAGGCTTGCTAATGTGCTGATCAGAGTGTTTATAAAGTGTTAAAAAGGTAAAAACGCCTTTAGTGTACTAGCTATATGATCATTTATATGAAGGCATTGTCATCTAAACTGTTATTTTGCAAAGACTTCCAGACATGGGATGTAAAATGAGCTTATCAGAATCCAAAGTCCTTGACAAAAAAAAAATATACTCACCTATAGGGTGAGTATTATTTCTATTTTTAGCGTTTTTGTCCATTCCCAATACTAGTTTAATATAGAATAAAACATCTGGACTAGAAAGCCCCTTTAAACACAGCAGTGCCTCAGTGGCTAGTGGCGCTTGGCTGCCAAACGGTGACATCACTGACTGACTTACTATTTCCAATAGCCCACACCGGATATAAACATGGAGTAATGCATTTGCCAGAGGCGTGTGTGCAGTGAATTCATTTCAGTCTTACGTGTTGTGGCTCCTCTTCTGCTGACATTGCATTGTTCACACACAGAGCTTCCAAAAATTTCTGCTGCAGAATAATATACCGAAACCTATAGAAAAAGACATGCAAAGTGAGGAAAGCAGATAAATCTGTACATCCCGGAAATCAGCTCAAGTTTGTTTTTTGTTTTTTTCACAATACACACTAAGACTGTATATAAATATACACATAATTACGATTTAAAACATTTAAATATAGTTTTGCACCTTTTCTTGTCAAACTTTTCCATGCATTCCAGAGGCTGGATAAACTGGAGGACCTCATCCCACTGCCCGTCTAGGATCAGCTGCCTAAAAAAAACACAGAGGAACAGATTACTCATAAATCAGATTACTCATTCGGGCAGGCTGGGAGTGTGGATGCGGAGTAGCAGCTTTTGGAAAGCATGAGATTTGTACAGGAGTTCAAGAACAGGGTGCAACAGGGCAGCATGAGACACAAACAAATTAACTACAACATAATTTAGCTTATGTGTTGATACCCCCTGCTCAGAATTCCCAGAAATAAAGTTATTGCACTGAACTCTGGGAGACTGGGTGGGGACATGCAAATGAGTGCACAATGCATTCTCACTTTTCAATCCACACTATATACATGGTTCCTTTTAGGCATATGATTGCTGTATTACACAGCTTTAAAGTATAGCAAAGAATGGATTGCACGAGTTAGGAGACCTACCCACAGACAGCTGTTTCAATATAATGGGTCTCATCAGTGTGGGGATGGTTCCTAACTTGTGCTATAGATGTTGTGGGAAGATTGTTTACCACAACATAATTTAATTTATGGTGGGTAGAAGTCTGATAGAAGCCTCCATTGTACAAACTACAGAAAATAAATAGTACATTTGTGTTCACATTTGAATGCCTTAAACATAAAAATAAATTATTCCATGTGACTTCATTTGTCGCTGTGATCAAGCAGTACATGTCCACCTTTGCTACTGATTTAGGCTAGATTTCTATGCAAATTATGGGGGCATGTCTCATTGCACACTTTTCCTCCAGGCTCGGAGTGAGCCCACGTTGAGCATGCTTTACATTGAAGCCTCCTAGCCTCTCATAGTTATTTCATACAGTGGTCCTTTAAGGGCTCAGTCACTGCTAGGACCAAAGCATACTGGTGGCAGTGACATGTTTAAAAGGGACGCAGTCATGTAATTTCATACATAAGATAATGTAAGAAAGTAATAGTGCATACAAAACAAACAATATTTGGTACAGAATGTATGTTAAAAAATACAAATATGTACCAGAAATTAGCTTCCTAATATTGATCATATTCAGCATTAAGGGGGCAGTCACTGGGTTGGTTTCTCTGCTCTGTATGGGCTGTATTAAGGGGAAGAATATATACATAAGGGAGTTGGTAGCCTAGAAGGTCCTGCTTGCACTGCATAACACACACTGTATAATATGTAGAGAGACACTGCTGCAGGGGTCTGGTACAGCACTGTATATGTACACATATATACATACACCACATACAGGTCCTGCAGGTCCTGCCTGCACGGTTATTATTTATTATTATGCCTGTATTTATAATGCACCAACATATTCCATAGAGCTCTACAGTGTAAGTTCAAATCATCAACAACAACAAAATGCTGTCTGAGTAATAAAATCAAAAGTACTCCGTGCTCTCCCTAATTCACTTAGCAAACCTGAGGAAGAGCATGTCATCCGAGTACAGTCCATTGATCACTCCACTCTCCTTCTCCAAAGCAAGCATACTGATGTGAAGCTTCTTGGTGTTCAGGAAGTCTAAAATCAACTTGGTGATCTCCACCTCCTTCACGTTCACAGTCTCCTCCGCCGTCATTGTGATGGGCTGCAAGGGGACAAGACAATACACAAATTAATGGTAAAAATACAGCACACGGTTATACTGACGATCATTTCGGGCTGCATGTGGATTTATAGTGGATCAAGAATGTGTTTAGTATGTTTTGCACAGAGGTTTAGAAAGAAAAGTGATAAAACATTGTAATCAGGAGACCACGAGTCAGCACAGGAAGCATTTTTCATAAGATCTGATATAAAAGGACACAAACATTCTTCAAAAAAAGCATTTTATAAAATAATAAAAATATTTTATAGTTTAGCATAACTCTTAAAAGGTATATGGCAATTTGTTAGATATCCTGTGTGCAAGTAATTTTATTGAGGAATTCTGTATATTTGTTATTCAAAGTACATTTGGTATTTCTTGTGGGAGTTCAACCCCCAACACACCCATGTAGGCAGAGCATCCTAACCAATGAGCTGTACGGAATTGTGTCCTAAGGTTAAGCTTTATGGCTAAGCTTTAGGGTTTCTATTGGTACAAGATGTACTAGCCAATGAAAGACTGTTTCACAAGAGCATTTTTTTCTGAAATAGAGAGACAAGAGGCTAGCCCATCATGTACCAATACAATCACTGTATCTACAGAGGGACACCAGTAGTGTCAATGTTAAATTTTGTAGTTCATTTTTTTATAAAGGAGTGTATATATACAGTCAGGTCCATAAATATTGGGATATCGACACAATTCTAAACTTTTTGGCTCTATACACCACCACAATGGATTTGAAATGAAACGAACAAGATGTGCTTTAACTGCAGACTTTCAGCTTTAATTTGAGGGTATTTACATCCAAATCAGGTGAACGATGTAGGAATTACAACAGTTTGTATATGTGCCTCCCACTTTTTAAGGGACCAAAAGTAATGGGACAATTGGCTGCTCAGCTGTTCCATGGCCAGGTGTGTGTTATTCCCTCATTATCCCAGTTACTGAGAGCAGATACAAGCTCCAGTGTTCATTTCAAGTGTGCTATTTGCATTTGTTGCTGTTAACTCTCAATATGAGATCCAAAGAGCTGTCACCATCAGAGAGATAGCAAAAACATTCGGTGTGGCCAAATCAACTGTTTGGAACATACTTAAAAAGAAAGAACGCACCGGTGAGCTCAGCAACACCAAAAGACCCGGAAGACCACGGAAAACAACTGTGGTGGATGACCGAATAATTATTTCCCTGGTGAAAAAAACACCCTTCACAACAGTTGGCCAGATCAAGAACACTCTCCAGGAGGTAGGTGTATGTGTGACGAAGTCAACAATCAAAAGAAGACTTCACCAGAGTAAATACAGAGGGTTCACCACAAGATGTAAACCATTGGTGAGCCTCAAAAACAGGAAGGCCAGATTAGAGTTTTCCAAACAACACCTAAAAAAGCCTTCACAGTTCTGGAACAACATCCTATGGACAGATGAGACTAAGATCAACTTGTACCAGGGTGATGGGAAGAGAAGAGTATGGAGACGGAAAGGGACTGCTGGTAGTGTCATGGGGTGGGCATGTATGGCTGCCAATGGAACTGGTTCTCTTGTATTTATTGATGATGTGACTGCTGACAAAAGCAGCAGGATGAATTCTGAAGTGTTTCGGGCAATATTATCTGCTCATATTAAGCCAAATGCGTCAGAACTCATTGGACGGCGCTAAACAGTGCAGATGGATAATGACCCGAAGCATACTGCAAAAGCAACCAAAGAGTTTTTTAAGGTAAAGAAGTGGAATGTTATGCAATGGCCAAGTCAATCACCTGACCTGAATCCGATTGAGCATGCATTTCACTTGCTGAAGACAAAACTGAAGGGAAAATGCTCCAAGAACAAGCAGGAACTGAAGAGAGTTGCAATAGAGGTCTGGCAGAGCATCACCAGGGATGAAACCCAGCGTCTGGTGATGTCTATGCGTTCCAGACTTCAGGCTGTAATTGACTGCAAAGGATTTGCAACCAAGTATTAAAAAGTGAAAGTTTGTTTTATGACTGTTAATCTGTCCCATTACTTTTGGTCCCTTAAAAAGTGGGAGGCACATATACAAACTGTTGTAATTCCTACACCGTTCACCTGATTTGGATGTAAATACCCTCAAATTAAAGCTGAAAGTCTGCAGTTAAAGCACATCTTGTTTGTTTCATTTCACATCCATTGTGGTGGTGTATAGAGCCAAAAAGATTAGAATTATGTCGATGTCCCAATATTTATGGACCTGACTGAATGTATGTTTGTATGTATACATACACTTTTGTATTTGACAAACACCTTATTTATATTGACGAGTTTTCAAGAGATTTGACCTCTCTTTATCAAGTCTGAAGCAATACTAACATGAGATGAAACCCTCAGTTTGAATATAAAAAGCAGATGCAGAGAGAGTGGAGACAGCATCTGACATCAGGTAAATACATATAGGGGGATCAACATAACATAGTAAAGGAAACATATACACACACATCAATATATAGATGAAAAAACAGAGCACTGTAGTCCACATTGATATCTTTCCTGTTGGACAAACACCTCACTAAGAGTGACAAGCATGTTATAGTAAAATAAGAAAATTCTAAAGAAATTGTGATAATGTGTTAGAAAACCCAAATCCATATTAAATCCTGTAATTTTTAATGTGTTGAAGAATGTGATCATCTTTATTTCAAATGCTTTTCTCTCTTAAATGTTTTTACATTTTCCTTTAAGAATTTTGACTTAAGTTTTTGATGGAGTGGTCATTTTGGTTAAAATGGCATCCCATTGGGCTACAACTGTCTTCTATGCTTTCTCATTGAATGTCTATGTAAATTCATCCTTAAATACATTTTTTTGTCTAGTTTCTCCAATGTAACGGCTGTGTCACATACAGTACATTGTATTATATAAACCACATTGGAGAATGTGCATGTATACGATCCTTTGATGCAATAGGTCATGTTGTTATGCGTGTTATGCTGTGTCATCCTTACAAATGTGTTGACATAACTTAGACACTTTTGTTACAAGGTTTAGTTCTATTTTTTTCTATTCTGTTGCTAATTGGCCAATCTTCTGCTGACAAGTTTTTGTTTCAGGTTTGGTGGTTGTTTAAATGCAAGGATAGGAGGTTTTGGCAATATATCTTTTAATTCAGTGTCTTCAACTAGTAATGGTTGTATATCTTCGATTACTTTCCGTATTTTCTCTAAAATTCGATAATATGTGGTCACTAGAGGTATACGTGAAGTTGTTTCTTTTTGTTTTGTATTTTAACAGGTGTTCATGGAGTATTTTGATGGCAGTGGTTACTTTCTGGGTAATACCGGGTTTGTAACCCCTTTATCATGGTCTCCAGTGTTTGAGCAAATGCGATGGTATCTAATAGCTTGACTATGGATGATGGCTTGTTTGGTGTGAGAGGGATGAAAACTAGAGCTGTGTAGGTAACGACATCTGTCTGTGGGTTTCCTATATACAGATGAGTGGAGAGTGCCATTGGCGATGGATATAGTGTCTAGAAAGTTTACCTGTTCTGTAGAGATATCCATTTTAAGTTTTATAGCTGAATGGAAGCTGTTGAATGAACTGTGAAAGTCTCTGAGTTTGCTTTCTCCTTCTGTCCAAATGATGAACAGATCATCTATCCATCGGTAGTATCTGTATGGTTTGTAAATGAATACAGATAAGAATGTTTCTTTCAGATTGGCCATAAACACAAAAAATGTTTGCCTGCATTCACTAGCTCTGCCTCTAGTAACACATCAACATAATTACATGACATCAAATGAATACAAGACATACACTGAAGAGCTTACAATCTAAATGGGATAAAGGATATTTTAGATTTGAAATCTGCAGTTCCATCCAGAAGGGTTTTACAACTTGTGACTTTATAGGGTAACAAGAAGTAAAAATCTCTCTTAACAGGACTGAGTCAGAGAATACAACTGATAATTTATGGAGATTTATTGTCTGCCAGAGTTACTTTCTGTCTTTAACTATTTAATAGTGGTTTAAATCACCAAGAGAAAGAGATGCTGGTATAGAGAAGTGATTAATACCAGTGACGGGCAACCTCGAAGATCGTCCTACACAGGTCCTGAGTAATTAAAAGGACCTCACAGGGCTATAAACCATTTTATTTATCAGATGCATTTATATTCCATGAAACTTCCATATACCTTTAATGAGCAATGTTATATTAGGGCAGTAGAGTACAGTGGTCATTTAAATAATTCTCTGATAAATATGTTTGTCTTTCACTTATCATGAGGTTCTGATTGTGGGAGAGGTGTATCATATGTGCCTTAACATTACAGTTGGGTTGCTAGGCTGGTATGCTGTACATGGGTTGTAACGCATGTTGTGGGTATTATATATCCAGGCAACAGAAAACAATTAAGGGCTCAGTCCCTATTGGAGCCAAAATGTACTAATAGCAGTTACATGTTTAAGGCCCAGGTATAATAATATGAATGACAGAGCAGGATTTATACTTAAAACTACATTTTGTATATGTATGTATATATATATATTTTATAATATATAAACCAGGCCCATGCAAAGTTCACCCTGAACTAATTAATGCTCCCCAGACCAATGCTTGGTTGACCCTGGCAGCTAGCTTCTACGCACTGTGCATACCAATTGTGCATATACAATATACCCTACACCAGAAAGCGCAATTTATTTCATTTTAAGGACCTAAAAAGGCCTCACAGAGCTTTAAACCTTGTTTTACCAACATAAAATTGGTCAAATTGCTATAGGAAAGGAATTAATTGGTATGAGAAGTATGGATAATCAAAAGTATTTAAAATTACAATTGGTTATTGCTAGTATTAGAGATATGGAATAGATTGAATATTGATAAAGAGGAGCACTCAAAAGAACAGGCTATGGGCCGCATGGAAATTACTGCTCATCACCAGATTGTAGAGCAGAGCCCATCACTTCCCCATCAGATCCGTCTTAATTCTCATGTATTCACTGTGAAGGTTTTGTATAAAAAAAATGTTTTTAAAAAGTTAAACTTTAGAAATAACAGTTTATAATATTTAACTTTGATGCAATACACAGTTTAGCTAATAGTGGCCTGGTTTACAATACTTGTGAAATGTTAGTTGTATCTCTTCAGTTACTCTAACAAAAACATATTCTATAGTAATACGATTTAGGCTTGAATTGCTTTAGTATAATAGACTTTAACATAATAACCACCACCTCTATTATTATTACTATTTTATTAGCTAATATTTATAATAAACCAACATATTCCACAGCGCCATATTCCATAACCTCTCATATCTGGTAAGAGAGTGCAGTTTTTACCTGTCAGTTAGCCTTTCTGATTCAGCCACAACAGATTCTGCATCTCTTGCTCATTACACACCATAACCAATAATTGTTGATTACCCCCTGGGGCTCTGGATATTGCCCTCAGTGTAAAAATAGAAAATCAAAAGTTAAAAATAAAAGGCCAGACATGCTCAGAGCCCAGGAAATTACTATGCTGATTAAATTACTTCCTGGGGTCAGAGCATGCCCACTTTTGGCACTGTAGAAAGAGATGATGATGGATGGATGGATATGATGATGGATGGATGGATATGAGGATGATGCAAAGTTGACAGAAGCTACAAAAACCAGCCCAGTAAAATAAAAGTGTGCAGTGAATTATATTTAAAACTTAAAATGGAAATGCTGTGCTTGTTTTTTATTTTTATACCACAGTGGCCCTTAATTCTCACAGTAAATACTTTAAAAATTTAAATATGACTGTGTGAGATGCTCACGGCACGAGTCACAGAAGTTAATATGTCTCTTCTTCCCAAGTCGGTGTAGGATCATATGATCTCACTGACAGCATAAATACATTACATGACAAACAGCATGATCATTGTGGGGAGGTCTATATCCTTTACTTATCCTCAGTGGAGTGTCTGACATTGCAAGCCAACAAGAGACAGGAGAGTGACCCAGACGAGAGGGGCCGAGAGAGTGACCCAGGCGAGAGGGGCCGAGAGAGTGACCCAGGCGAGAGGGGCCGAGAGAGTGACCCAGGCGAGAGGGGCCGAGAGAGTGACCCAGGCGAGAGGGGCCGAGAGAGTGACCCAGGCGAGAGGGGCCGAGAGAGTGACCCAGGCGAGAGGGGCCGAGAGAGTGACCCAGGCGAGAGGGGCCGAGAGAGTGACCCAGGCGAGAGGGGCCGAGAGAGTGACCCAGGCGAGAGGGGCCGAGAGAGTGACCCAGGCGAGAGGGGCCGAGAGAGTGACCCAGGCGAGAGGGGCCGAGAGCGTGACCCAGGCGAGAGGGGCCGAGAGCGTGACCCAGGCGAGAGGGGCCGAGAGCGTGACCCAGGCGAGAGGGGCCGAGAGCGTGACCCAGGCGAGAGGGGCCGCAAGACGGGAGAGTGACCCAGGCGAGAGGGGCCGCAAGACGGGAGAGTAACCAAGGCGAGAGGGGCCGCACGACGGGAGCGTGATCAAGGCGAGAGGGCCAGAGAGATGGAATGTGTAGTTTTCTAGGTGGAATACAAATTTCGTTAAGATAAAAGTAACCAATCCATGATTTACACTTCTTAGCGTTTAAATATTAGCTTAAAACAAAAGGAGTGACCACATGAGTCCAGAAATCCCCTCAATGTCACCAGATGTCCCAAACATACAAAGGGACAATGGGAACAGTTATAACAGTTGTGTATCAACCAACATTTACAAGAATTAGCCAATTACACATCAAAAGAATGGTCTTATCTGTCAGGAGAAGGACAGTTGCATAGTTAAACTTTTAAAAGGACGTGGAAGGTTCCTGGATTTTCTAGGTTTATAATTTCGGTGCATCTATTTACTTTTATGGACTCTTTTTTATTAAGTGATAAGCTCTATTTTTATTGCCTAAAATCAAACAAACAAATATTTCCTATATGGGGTTGCCCTCTGCAGATCACAAAGCCTAGTCAGTCAGTGACCATCTCTTAGAAACATTCTGTAAAATGCTGCCGAGACGTGGTCCCTCATAGTCTCTGTATAGGGACTCTGTCCTAGCCTATTTGTATGATTTTAGGCAGTAAGAAAATAAAGTACATTAAGTAAAATCGATGCACAGGTATATTATATACCTAGAAGATCCAGGAACCTTCCATGTCCAGAAAACTGCTATATCGCTTGAATATATTACTATCATTGCAAATGCTCCCTTTTTTCAGGTATAAAGTGCACATAATAGAAATACCCTGAGACATTGCCCATTTGCCTATTACGTTCCTTCCAAAACTGGGACCTGGGAGTTGTCAAGTCCTGTGTGAAGATCTTAAGATCCTACATATAGTCGGAAAAAAATATCTTATATATTAAATATATTGTGAGTAGCTTTAAAATGTGTGTGGAATGTGCAATACTCCCTCTAAACTTGCAGTGGTTACTCATATTATGATAACAGAATAACATTTTCTTAACTTATCAGCAAAATCTTTGCAGAAATGTATTGGTAAACTAAAAGCACTTCTTGGGCATTAATCACATGGAATTCTCGAAACCCTACATCCAAATTGGAATTCATTTAGCTTTGAAAATATTGTGGAAACTATTTTAAAGGTGAATGTGATGAGTTTCCCATCCCATGGAATCCATGTGTACCCTTTTTCAATGCAGAGTAATAGGCGCAAGATCCCCTGGCAGTCATTGCAGAGTTGACCAAGTCATAGGCCATGACACTATATCATCCAACACAACTTTTACTTTAGTGGTTTACAGAGTTTCTTGACCCTGCAACTGCAAAGGTCCAGTCCCATTATTATGACCATCAGCCAATATCCCGATTAACTGCTGGGTGCAACACTGACTTAAGCTAGACGGTGTGGTAGTGAGTCAGTAAGATGCTGGAAGGTTGGCAAGGGTATCTGGAGCCATGCAGACTGCAGTGCATCCAACAGCTGCAGAACAGTGTGTGGTGGATAATCCCTACGGAGAACATAGGGATCGATGTGGTCCCACAGGTGCTCGATGGGGTTAAAGTCTGGGGAATTTGGAGGCCAAGAAAGTACTTGGACATCTTTGTTGTGCTCCTCCAACCGCTCCCGGACAATTCTGGACGTATGCCGTGTTGCATTGTCTTGCTGGGAGATCACATCCACTACAGGGAAGAGAGTCAAAATGTATGGGTGTATTTGGTCTGCAAGGATGGATATATAATCTAATCAGTTGAGCGTGTTTTCCAGAGGTATGAGTGAACCCAGAAAATGCCAAGAAAACGTGACTCATCACAGAAGACAACCCTTTTCCAACTAGAAGAGGTCCAATTTTGGTACGGTCGTGCAGTCTGAAGGACTGTGAACCATCGTGGTACAGTGACCAGCCGCTTGCTTCTCAGCCCCAAACGCAACAGGGTTTGCTGTAATGTCATTATAGACAAGTCTGGTAGACCCCTGGGTCATTTGGATGGTGAATTGCTCAATTGTAGCGTGTAAGTTGGCCCTCACACACCTTCGCAGTCGACATTCACCTCTGACATCAATGGCACGTGGGGCCCCTCAGTTTCCACGCTGTTTATTCTCAATGGTGCAGTTTGTCCAGTTGCGGGACACTTAAACCAGCAGCACGCGAACAGTTCACAGAAATACTGCCACCCTTGGCCCGAAAGCCAATGACCATACCCTTTACAAAGTCGGATAAATTAAAATTGAACATTTTACCCATGACAGTGATGGTTGATATGCTTGCAGAATG
Source organism: Discoglossus pictus (assembly GCA_027410445.1). Classification (NCBI taxonomy): domain Eukaryota; kingdom Metazoa; phylum Chordata; class Amphibia; order Anura; family Alytidae; genus Discoglossus; species Discoglossus pictus. The sequence goes on along the minus strand of CM050170.1, from coordinate 156,473,426 downwards.
CCTGCATGTCACCTTATATACCAATCAAGCCAGCTCATGCTGGCACCAGGGGCACCCATACACATAACCCCAGTCAAGGGGCACCCTTACACATAACTTCAGTCAAAGGAGAACTGCAGCTCATACCACACATACACCCCAGCTTAAGGACATCCACAATCTGTTCATACCCATCCTCTGTTTTATAAGCACCATGCCCCATAGTTATCTTTATATCTAGTTATATATCTATTTATATAATATTTATATTATACTAGCGAATTGCCCATCAAAAATGACGGAACAATAAAATTATAAGGCTGGCAATGTTGGTTGCCATACAATGTGAGGGTTTTGTGCCTGGCGTTGTTAATGTAAGTGTTACTGTTTTCGCTGTTGTTTATTTTCTAAGTTTTGCAATCCTGGCGTTGCAGAGCCTCGTTTTCATGCGGTTTCCTGAAATTTCGCGTTTTTCATCAGCCATTTTTTCCCTCGCTTAAGCGATTTTTGTGTGGCGAAAAACGCCAAATATCGGTGTCATTCTCTAGCAACCTCACTCCCAGGCTTCCTGTGTCTCCCCCCGTGCTATGTGTGATTGTGTTCTAATTTTGTGTCCATTATTTTTTTAGTGCTTGGCTTGCATGTGTATCAACGACGCTGCCTGCAATGAGCACCTTCTGCGTTCATTGCGGCCCAAGTGCTGCGAGGCTTGCATGTGTGACGGCGCCGCTGACTGCAATGAGCGCCAATCGTGACGACAAATCACAGTTTGACAACTATTATACGTGATATCTGTATGATTTCTAGTTGTTCATTCGTGTCCAACTCTCTGTGACCTTATGGACTGCAGCACGCCAGGCAATCTATCGTTATGTCTCTGGTTGTGGCTATCCATAAGGTTATCATGGCAAGAATTCTGGTGTTGGTTGCAGTTCCTTCTCCAGTGGGCTGTGATTTGTCTGACCTCTCTGCTATGACTTGCCCATCTTGGGTGACCCTACATGGTATAGTTCATAGCTTCACTGAGGTACACAAGCCCCTTCACAACGACAAAATCAAAACCACTTTTTCTAAAGCAAATACAACTTCCAATATATTCAGCATTGTTTGTGCAACATTGTTATTCAATTGAGTGTCTCCTGAATACTAATCAGCAACAGGGTCAATGTGTTTGTTTCTTTGGTGGCAAAACAAAAGCACTTCAGTGATATTAAACTCCTCCATGCTTATCAAGAAAACAGTCTGAGGTACAAATTAGCAAATTGAGTCTAACATTACCCTTAATATGAGCACAAACAATCCTGAATACTTCAGGGATGTTTTACATTATAGAAAGACATATATTGCAATGTAATGCCAGTCTTCCATGCAGAGAGCACAAACTGAAAAAAAGCATTTAAATTAATATAACTAAAAAAATGTCCCACCTGCAATTTGTAAAGGGACTCTGTCACCCTAACAGGAAGTTGATTTAATTGTAAAGAGCATTACATATTGGATATACATTGTACTAGCAGTTTTTCTATACAATAATTAATTTCTGAAATATTTCGAATTGGTTTTGTGGTCCAATATGCTAATGTGCGTCTCATAGTGATTGATAAGAGTGGGAGCGGGGTCTAACCGCTAGATTACATAGCAGGTCTTTATTTTGGTTACGGAGGCAGACAAGCAGACGGTTATCCCATATAAAAGCAGCTAATTAATATGTGTGAGACACTCATAAAAAAAAGTAGCAACAATTATTCACTTTAGAAAAAAATGGATAACACAACAAAGACAGTTTTTCATGTTCTTTAAAAATAAGCTATAAAACAACATGATTTTGTGGGAGTCCCTTTAATAGCTGGTGTAATATATGATGCTAATATATGCAAATTGTTAAAATGTATGCTTGCACAGCTATCACATATATAGATGTTGGTTCAAGAATATTGGTCACGTTGCCCCCATAGGTCGAGCCTTGCGAAGTGAGGCTAGCAGTTGACAGGCGGACCAAGAACGTTGCTCATGCTGCGGCCGGAGCAGTTGAGCCACGCCACTGCGAGGCCCGCGGGACTTTGGATGCAATGAGTGCCAAAGGCGCTCATTGCAGGGTTCTTAATGAGCAACATAGGCGCTCTTAGCCAGTGGCGCAAACAGGAATTACGACCCGTATGACTTAGGACTGAAACCCGTACATGCACTGTGCGCCTCGCAAAAATCCGACTTCAACGGCCGAACCACGGAACTAGAAAGACCTGAAAACAACAACAAGCATGCCTCAAAGTAACTTACACACACAGCACAGTGGGAAAGGCAGAGTGCCTGTGAGTGAGGTTGCAAATTAATTTGAGCCATATTTGCCATTTTTTCACGATCAAAAATCGCCTAAGCGAGAGAAAAACAATGACTGCCCAAAAAACACAACACGAAAACAAGGCCGAAGGAAGTACAACTAGCCCAAAGGACGTAAAAACGAGCCCTAAGCAGTAACACTTAATGCAAGCCAATAACAATTAACCCAAGGCAGTAACACAACCCAAGACAGTAACACCCAAGCGCGACGCCTATAAAGTACACAGGATGAGAGGCTTGCAATGAGAGCCGAAGTTGCTCCTTGTGAGACACGCAATGAGCACCAAAGGCGCTCATCATGGGGTTTGCATGGAGCGCTGAACGTGATCATTCAAAAGCAGGAAAGTTGCAGCACGCAATAAGCGCCAAAGGCGCTCAGTGCGGGGCTCGCGATGACCGCCAAAGGTGCTCAGAGGGTCCATAGCCTCGCATTGTGTGGCAAAGAACATTGCCAGGCTTACAATTTTATTCCTGTCATTTATGACGGGCAATTTCCTAGTATGTCATAAGTTGAAACAGGCTCACAAGTTGCTTACGTTTAAACCTAACTAAATTAGCCATTCACACCACAGTAATAAATAGCATTATTTTTGCAAATTACTCCTGTGTTTTACTAATTGGTGCCATTTCGTGACAGACTGATTTATTTTCATGCATTTTGTTTTGCTGGGAAATTCTATCAAATACTCCATAGAATATTCCCGTTCCCCGGTACTAGATATATTAAGTTGGCTGGTACTAGAGGGGATACTCCCTGTACATAATAATAACACTGAATTCATGGCAATGCTTCCACATCTCTGCTCAAAGGCTTTAGAAACAGTCCCAGTCTGTGCTTCTACATTCAAAAAGAGCTAATTAGCAGCCTGTTCCATGAATAATTAAAAGGAGCCGAGCTCCCCACCTGGAGCAGGGGGCGCACTACTAGTGTCGGGGGGAGCTGGTGTTTATAATACAGGGCCAGAACCGTCTGTGCCACTTGCAACAAAGGAAATGACATCCATGCAGGATCCTTTTCACATGGGGGTGGATTGGATGACACAGAGGGGGAGTCCGCCTCAGCTGCTGGTCTCCCATCACAGCCCCTGTGTAAGGAAGATGCCAGGCCTCTCATCTCAGTTAATAGAGGATCCCTATTTAGCAGGTCCCTCCCTGCATCTCCACTCAGAGGCCGTTATAGTGAGATCGATCAAATAGGAGCAGCAGATACACCAAGCAATGGGATCAATCTGATAGAAACTGGAGCCCTCTTTATGTTACACTACAGCAGGGCGGATACAACGGATACAGTAACACTAGGGCCTATGGGAATTATACATCAGCCAAAGGGTGGGGTAGAAATCACTTAAATACAAGATATTCTAACTTAAATTATACAAGTAACAAATAAAATCCAGCTCCTGATAACTCTGATAATAATAGAGATAGGCCACCAGACAGAGTGCATAAAACATTATATATATATATATATATATATATATATATATATATATATATATATATATAATTATACACACAAAGAGAAACGCATGCACTCACCATATACATCTAATTATAGTATGTGTACAAACTATAGAGTAAACATTTACAACTGACACTTAATCACCTGACAGTAACTGTAACACTGATTTGTTTTCTTAGATACCAACAACATATCCGTTGTATATGGAGCAGTAAATAACATACAAGGGATGTGCAAACTGTATACAATGTGCAGTCCATGTATATGGAGCAGTAAATAACATACAAAAGATGTGCAAATTGTATACAATGTGCAATACATGTATGTGGAGCAGAAAATAATATACAAGGGATATGCATGCGGCAGCAAATAACATACAAGGGATATGCATGCGGCAGCAAATAACATACAAGGGATATGCAAACTTTATACTATGTGAAGTACATATATGTAGAGCAGAACATAACATACAATAGATGTGCAAACTATATACTGTGTGTAGTAAGTTTATGTGGAGCAGTAAATAACATGCATGTACTGGACATAGTATACAGTTTACATATCACATCTTATTTAATGCTCCACATAAACTATAGTTATAAGTACACTGTATAAGAGCACTTTCCTCAGTCATGTTGCAGTCTCTTATCTATCCTGTTCTTACCCCGCTTCCAGCCCATATCTCTTAATATCTGCCCCCAGCTGTCTCATCCTCAGGACCTCTAACTGATCTGCAGTCTCTGCCCATTTCAATCACTGTCTATTTCCATCTCACACATTTCCTTCCTAGCCTTGATTCCTGGGTGCCCCTCTCTATACCCAGCCTGGCTGTCCTCACTCTCCCCCATCACTAGTAGCTGTCTCTCTCTCTCTCTCTCTCTCGCTGTGACAATTCCTTCGATTATCTCTCTCCTCCACCAGGCTGTCTATTTTTCTCCTCACAGTCTCTCTCATAGTCTCTCCTATTTGGATCCTCAGTCTCTCTCTCTCTATCATTACATGCCTCTCCTCTCCCAGTCTCTCTCACCCCTTCAGTCTCTCTCTCTCCCATTACCTGCCTCTCCTCTCCCAGTCTCTCTCATCCCTTCAGTCAGTCTCTCTCTCTCTCCCATTACCAGCCTCTCCTTCTCAGATCTCTCTGTTCCTCTCTCTACCAGTCTTCATCTCACTTCCAGTTTCTCCTTCTCATTGGTTCCTCGGTCCCTCTCTCTCTCTCCATCTCGCATTACCTGCCACTCTATTAGCAGTCTCTCTCTCACACCCTTAGTCTCTCTCTATCTCTCATTACCTGCCTCTCCTCCTCCTCCGGTCCGGTTCTATCCCCCCGAGCCCCGGTCGGCTCTGGCCGCGTTGTTGTCTCCGTGCCGCCGGCTGTCAGGGGTGTCTCCTCGGTGCCGGGCTCGCTCTCTATCTCTCCCCAGTCTCTGTATATGTCTCTCTCCCTCTCTATGTCTCGGTCTCTCCCTTAGGTTGCGGTTGTCAAGCGGATCCCGAGCAGCCAATCAGAACTCGTTGTGTAAGGACCCCGAGCTGGGGCTGCCCGAGATGTGCCTGCTGGGAAATCCTGACAAGAGTGGGAATGGGGAGAGCTAGGGGGTGGAGGAGAGAGAGAATTGGGAGAGCTAGGGATGGAGGAGAGAGAGAATGGGGAGAGCTAGGGGTGGGGGAGAGAGAATAGGGGAGACTTGAGGTGTGGGGGGGGGTAGAAATGGGGAGATCTACGGTTGGGGGAGATAATGGGGAGAGCTAGGAAGTGAGGAGAGAGAATGGGAAGAACTAGGGGATGGGGGAAAGAGAATGGGGGAGAGCTAGAGGGTGAGGAGAGAATGGGGAGTGCTTGAGGTTGGAGAGAGAATGGGGAGAGCTAGGGAGTGGGCGAGAGAGAGTGGGGAAAGCTAAGGGGTGTGGGAGAGGGAGAATAGGGAGAGCTAGGTGATGTAGGAGAGAACATGGGGAGAGCTAGGGGATGGAGAAGAGAGAATATGGAGAGATTTGGGGTGGGGGAAAATAATTTGGAGATATAGGGTGGGGGAGATAATGGGGAGAGCAAGGAAATGAGGAGAGAGAATGGTAAGAGCTTGGGGATGGGGGAGAGAGAATGGGAAGAGCTAGGGGATGGGGGAGAGAGAATGGGAAGAGCTAGAGGGTGGTGGGAGAGCTAGAGGGTGGGCGAGACAGAATGGGGAGGAGTGGGGGAGAGAGAATGGGGACTTCTAGGGGTGGGGAAGAGAATAAGGACAGCTAGGGTGGGGGAGAGAATGGGGAGAGCTTGGGTGGAGGAGAGAGAATGGGGAGAGCTTGGGGTGGGGGAGAGAGAATTGGGAAAGCTAGGGGGTGGGGAGAGAGAATAGGGGAGACTTGAGGTGGGGGGAAAAGAATGGGGAGATTTATGGTTGGGGGAGATAACAGGGAGAGCTAGGAAGTGAGGAGAGAGAATGAGAAGAGCTAGGGGATGGGTGAAAAAGAATGGGGATTGCTAGAGAGTGGGTGAGAGAGAATGGGGAAAGCTAGGGGGTGGGGGAGAGAATGTGGAGAGCTTGGGGGTGGGGGAGAGAATGTGGAGAGCTAGGGAGTGGGGGAAAGAAAATGGCGAGTGCTAGGGGCGGGGAGAGAGAATTGGGAGAGCTAGGGGGGGAGGAGAGAGAATGGGGAAAGCTAGGGGGTGGGGGAGAGAATGTGGAGAGCTAGGGAGTGGGGGGAAAGAAAATGGCGAGTGCTAGGGGTGGGGAGAGAGAATTGGGAGAGCTAGGGGGTGGAGGAGAGAGAATGGGGAAAGCTAGGAGGTGGGGGAGAGAGAATAGGGGAGACTTGAGGTGGGGGGAAAAGAATGGGGAGATCTATGATTGGGGGAGTTAATGGGGAGAGCTAGGAAGTGAGGAGAGAGAATGGGAAGAGCTAGGGGATGGGGGAAAGAGAATGGGGAGAGCTAGAGGGTGGGAGAGAATGGGGAGAGCTAGAGGGTGGGGGAGAGATAATGGGGAAAGCTATGGGGTGGGGAGAGAGAATGGGAAAAGCTAATGGTAGGGGAGAATGGGGAGAGCTAGGTGATGTAGGAGAGAAACGTGGAGAGCTAGGGGATGGAGAAGAGAGAATAGGGAGAGATTTGGGGTGGGGAAAAATAATTGGGAGATATAGGGTGGGGGAGATAATGGGGAGTGCTAGGAAATGAGGAGAGAGAATGGTAAGAGCTAGGGGATGGGGGAGAGAGAATGGGAAGAGCTAGGGGATGGGGAAGAGAGAATGGGAAGAGATAGGGGATGGGGGAGAGTGAATGGGGAGAGCTAGAGGGTGGTGGGAGAGCTAGAGGGTAGACGAGAGAGAATGGGGAGGAGTGGGGGAGAGAGAATGGTGGAGAGCTAGGGGTGGGGAGAGAATGGGGAGAGCGAGGGGTGGGGGGAGAATGGGTAGAGAGTGGGGGAGAGAAAATGCTGAGTGCTAGAGTGCTAGGGGTGGGGAGAGAGAATGGAGAGAGCTAGGGGTGGGGGAGAGAATGGGAAGAGCTAGGGGTGGGGGAGAGATAATGGGGAGGAGTGGGGGAGAGAGAATGGGGATAGCTAAGGGGTTGGGGAGAGAGAGAATGGGGAGAGCTAGTCGATGTAGGAGAGATAGGGGATGGAGAAGAGAGAATATGTAGAAATTTTGGGTGGGGGGGGAATAATTGGGAGATATAGGGGTGTGGGATAATGGGGAGAGCTAGGAAATGGGGAGAGAGAATGGGAAGAGCTCGGGGATGGGGAGAGAGAATGGGAAGAGCTAGGGGATGGGGGAGAGAGAATGGGGAGAGCTAGGGGTGGGGGAGAGAAAATGGCGAGTGCTAGGGGTGGGGAGAGAGAATGTGGAGAGCTAGGGGTGGGGGAGAGAATGGGGAGAGCTAGGGATGGGGGAGAGAATAGAGAGTGGGGGAGAGCTAGGGGTGGGGGAGAGAATGGGGAAAGCTAGGGGTGGGGGAGAGAATGGGGAAAGCTAGGGGTGGGGGAGAGAATGGGGAGAGCTAGGGGTAGGGGAGAGAATGGGGAGAGCTAGGGGTAGGGGAGAGAATGGGGAGAGCTAGGGGTAGGGGAGAGAACGGGGAAAGCTTGGGGAGTGGGGGAGAGAACGGGGAGAGCTAGGGGTGGGGGAGAGAACGGGGAGAGCTAGCGGTGGGGGAGAGAATGGGGAGAGCTAGAGGTAGGGGAGAGAATGGGGAGAGCTAGGGGTAGGGGAGAGAATGGGGAAAGCTTGGGGAGTGGGGGAGAGAACGGGGAGAGCTAGGGGTGGGGGAGAGCTTGGGGAATGGGGGAGAGAATGGGTAGAGAGAATGGGGAGAGCTTGGGGGTGGGGGAGAGAATGGGGAGAGCTAGGGGTGGGGGAGAGAGAATGGGGATAGCTAAGGGGTTGGGGAGAGCTAGGTGATGTAGGAGAGAAAATGGGGAGAGATAGGGGATGGAGAAGAGAGAATATGTAGAGATTTGGGGTGGGGGGAAAATAATTGGGAGATATATGGGTGGGGGAGATAATGGGTAAAGCTAAGAAATGAGGAGAGAGAATGGAGCTAGGGGTGGGGGAGAGCTTGGGGAATGGGGAAGAGAATGGGTAGAGAGTGGGGGAGAGAATGGGGAGAGCTTGGGGGTGGGGGAGAGAATGGGGAGAGCTAGGGGTGGGGGAGAGAGAATGGGGAGGAGTGGGGGAGAAAGAATGGGGATAGCTAAGGGGTTGGGGAGAGCTAGGTGATGTAGGGGAGAAAATGGGGAGAGATAGGGGATGGAGAAGAGAGAATATGTAGAGATTTGGGGTGGGGGGAAATAATTGGAAGATATATGGGTGGGAGAGATAATGGGGAAAGCTAAGAAATGAGGAGAGAGAATGGAGCTAGGGGATGGGAAGAGCTAGGGGAAGGGGGAGAGAGAATGGGGAGAGCTAGAGGGTGGTGGGAGAGAATGGGGAGGAGTGGGGGAGAGAATGGGGAGAGCTAGGGATGGGGGAGAGAAAATGTAGAGTGCTAGAGGTGGGGCAGAGAATGGGGAGAGCTAGCGGTGGGGGAGAGAATGGGGAGAGCTAGGGGTGCGGGAGAGAATGGGTAGAGAGTGGGGGAGAGAAAATGGCGAGAGCTAGGGGTGGGGGGAGAATGGGGAGAGCTTGGGGGGTGGGGGAGAGAACGGGGAGAGCTAGGGGTAGGGGAGAGAATGGGGAGAGCTAGGGGTGCGGGAGAGAATGGGTAGAGAGTGGGGGAGAGAAAATGGCGAGAGCTAGGGGTGGGGGGAGAATGGGGAGAGCTTGGGGAGTGGGGGAGAGAACGGGGAGAGCTAGGGGTAGGGGAGAGAATGGGGAGAGCTAGGGGTAGGGGAGAGCTAGGGGTAGGGGAGAGCTAGGGGTAGGGGAGAGAATGGGGAAAGCTTGGGGAGTGGGGGAGAGAGCGGGGGTGGGGGAGAGAGCGGGGGTGGGGGAGAGAATGGGGAAAGCTTGGGGTGGGGGAGAGAATGGGGAAAGCTATGGGGAGGAGAGAGAATTGGGAGAGCTAGGGGTGGGGAGAGAGAATTGGGAGAGCTAGGGGTGGGGGAGAGAATGGGGAGAGCTAGGGGTGGGGGAGAGAATGGGGAGAGCTATGGGTGGGGGAGAGAATGGGGAGAGCTATGGGTGGGGAGAGAGAATGGGGAGAGCTAGGGGTGGGGAGAGAGAATGGGGAGAGCTAGGGGTGGGGAGAGAGAATGGGGAGAGCTAGGGGTGGGGAGAGAGAATGGGGAGAGCTAGGGGTGGGGGAGAGAATGGGGAGAGCTAGGGGTGGGGGAGAGAATGGGGAGAGCTAGGGGTGGGGGAGAGAATGGGGAGAGCTAGGGTTGGGGTAGAGAATGGGGAGAGCTAGGGATAGGGGAGAGAATGGGGAGAGCTAGGGATGGGGGAGAGAATGGGGAGAGTTAGGGAGGTGGGAGAGAGATTGGGGGTGGGGGAGAGAATGGGGAAAGCTATGGGGTGGGGGAGAGAATGGGGAAAGCTAGGGGAAGGAGAGAGAATTGGGAGCGCTAAGGGTTGGGACTGGTAGGAAATACTGACTGACTGGGGAGAGCTAAAGAGTGGGGGGAGAGCTAGAGGGTGCTGTTTGCCACACAATTCAAGGCTCCCCCCCCCCCCTTCTAACTTGCAGGCCTTGTGATGAGCGCTTTTGGCGCTCATTGCGATCCTCTACCCCCTCCACTTGACGGACTGGCTTCGGCCCTGCAATGAGCATCTCTTTCTCTCCCTCCCCGTTATCTCTCCCCCCCTCTGCCTCCCCTTTATCTCCTCCCCACCTCTCCCTCCCCCTTGTCTCTTCCCCTTCTCTCCCTCCTCTTTGTCTCTTCCCCTTCTCTCGCTCTCCTTTGTCTCTTTCCCCCTCTCCTTTGTCTCTTCCCCCTCTCTCCCTCACCTGTCTCGTTTTGGCCTACTCCCTTTCAGATTTTAAAGCATTTGCCGGCTTGGCGGTGGTTAAACCTGTAATTTTTTTTCAAGCCTACAAGACTTGAAGCACAAATGGCTATTGCTCAAAGCCTTGCAGGCTTGAAAAAAGTTACGGGTTTAACCGCCGCCAATTTTTTTCAAGGTCGTAACTCGGCAGCCGTTAGGAGGCCGCCAAACGACGCCAATTGAATAGCAGCCTCAGGAGGAGGCGATCATTGCAGACCGCTGTGAACCCGTAACTTTCAGGCCTCTCGATGAGAACTCATTGCGCATGCGCAACCCGTAACTTTTAACATTGCATTACCGACAAACTTGCAATTCCGACAACTATTATATGTGATGGGGACAGAGAAGAGGTGTAGACTGGTGAGAGAAGATATGATAGACAATGGGATGAACTGGGGAGAGAGGATAGAATGGGAGAAAGAATAGAGTAAGGGAAAATAAAGGGGATACATTGGGAAAAGAGGAGATTTTGGTGCAAAAGAAATAGGAAACAATGTGGAAAAAGAGCTGTTAGATTCGGGATAGAATGCAATATAATAGAATTTAGAGATAGTGGGGCAGTGATATTATGGGGAATTGAAAGAGAACTAGAATAAGGAAAAGATAGTGTGGGTAAAATGAGGAGAGAATAAGGATAGAATGTAAACAGAGGGTAGGATATAATGGGGGGATTGCAGAATGGGGACAGAGGATTGAACTAGGAAAGAGGGGAATAGCATAGGGAAGGAAGATGGGCTATAATGGGGAGAGGACAGAAAAAAGTAGAATGGGAAGTTGAAACAGGACATATGGAAGAATGTGGAAAGAAAGGATAGAAAGATACCTACCGGTTGCTCCATGCCAAAGGGCTGGGGAAAATATAAAAATGGGACACAGGAGAAAAGAATGGGGAGAGAAGATATAATAGGACACGGGAGAAAAGAAGGGGGAGAGAAGATAGAATGAAACACAGGAGAAAAGAAGGGGGGATAAGATAGAATGGGACACGTGAGAAAAGAATGGGGAGAGAAGATAGAATGGGACACAGGAAAAGAATGGGGAGAGAAGATAGAATGGGACACAGGAGACAAGAATAGGGAGAGACGATAGAATGGGATACGAGATAAAAGAAGAATGGGACATGGGAGAAAAGAATGGGAAGAGAAGATAGATTGGGACACAGGAAAAGAATGGGGAGAGAAGTTAGAATGGGACACGAGAAAAGAATGCAGAAAGAAGATAGAATGGGACACGGGAAAAGAATGGGGAGAGAAGATAGAATGGGACACAGGAAAAGAATGGGGAGAGAAGATAGAATAGAACACAGGAGAAAAGGATGGGGAGAGAACATAGAATGGAACACAGGAGAAAAGAAGGGGGAGAAAACATAGAATGGAACACAGGAGAAAAGATGTGGGAGAGAAAATAGAATGGGACACAGAAAAAGAATGGGGAGAGAAGATATAATGGGCACAGGAGAAAAGAATGGTGAGAGAAGATATAATGGGACACAGGAGAAAAGAATGGGGAGAGACGATAGAATGGGACACGAGAGACAAGAATGGGGAGAGACGATAGAATGGGACATGAAAGAAAAGAAGGAAGAGAGAAGATAGAATGGGACATGGGAGAAAAGTATGGGGAGAGAAGATAGATTGGGACACGGGAAAAGAATGGGGAGAGAAGATAGAATGGGACATGGGAAAAGAATGCAGAGAGAAGATAGAATGGGACACGGGAAAATAATGCAGAGAGAAGATAGAATGGGACACGGGAAAAGAATGGGGAGAGAAGATAGAATGGGACACAGGAAAACAATGGGGAGAGAAGATAGAATAGAACACAGGAGAAAAGGATGGGGAGAAAACATTGAATGGAACACAGGAGAAAAGAAGGGGGAGAAAACATAGAATGGAACACAGGAGAAAAGAAGGGGGAGAGAACATAGAATGGGCCACGGGAAAAGAATGGGGAGAGAAGATATAATGGGCACAGGAGAAAAGAATGGTGAGAGAAGATATAATGGGACACAGGAGAAAAGAATGGGGAGAGAAGATAGAATGGGACACAGGAGAAAAGAATGGGGAGAGAAAATACAATGGGACACAGGAGAAAAGAATGGGGAGAGAAGATACAATGGGACACAGGAGAAAAGAATGGGGAGAGAAGATACAATGGGACACAATAAAAGAATGGGGAGAGAAGATACAATGGGACACAGGAGAGAAGAATGGGTAGAGAAGATAGAATGGGAAACAGGAAAATAATGGGGAGAGAGGATAGAATGGGATACAGGAGAAAAGAATGGGGTGAGAAGATAGTATGGAACACAGGAGAATAGGATGGAGAGAGAAGCTAGAATGGGATACAAGAGAATATGATGAGAGAAGATAGAATGGGACACAGGAGGATATGATGAGGAGAGAAGATAGAATGGGACCAGAGACAGAATAGTGAGAGAAGATAGAATGGAGCACAAGAGAATAGAATGGGGAGTACAATAGAATGGTACACAGAAGAAAAGAATGGGGAGAGAGGATATAATGGGATACAGGAGAATAGGACGAGGAGAGAAGATAGAATCGGAAAAAGGAGAATAAGATGGTGAGAGAAGATACAATGGGACACAGGAGATTAGGATAAGGAGAGAAGATAGATTTAGAAAAAGGATACGATGGTGAGAAAAATAGAATGGGACACTGGAGAAAAGAATGGGGAGAGAAGATATAATGGAACACAGGAGAAAATAAGGGGGAGAGAAGATATAATGGGACACGGGAGAAAAGAAGGGGGAGAGAAGATAGAATGGGACATGGGGAGAGAAGATAGAATGGGACACGGAAGGAAAAGAATGGGGAGAGAAGATAGACTGGGACATGGGAAAAGAATGGGGAGAGAAGATAAAATGGGACACAGGAGAAAAGATGGGAAGAGAAGATAGAATGAAACAGGAGAAAAGAAGGGGGGAGAAGATAGAATGGGACATGTGAGAAAAGAATGGGGAGAGAAGATAGAATGGGACACAGGAGACAAGAATGGGGAGAGACGATAGAATGGGACACGAGAGACAAGAATGGGGAGAGACGATAGAATGGGACACGAGAGAAAAGAAGGAAGAGAGAAGATAGAATGGGACATGGGAGAAAAGTATGGGGAGAGAAGATAGAATGGGACACGGGAAAATAATGCAGAGAGGGAAAAGAATGGGGAGAGAAGATAGAATGGGACACAGGAAAAGAATGGGGAGAGAAGATAGAATAGAACACAGGAGAAAAGGATGGGGAGAAAACATAGAATGGAACACAGGAGAAAAGAAGGGGGAGAAAACATAGAATGGAAGGGGACACAGGAGAATAGGATGGTGAGAGAGAATAGAACGGGACACAGGAGAAAAGGATGGTGAGAGAATAGAACGGGACATAGGAGAAAAGGATGGTGAGAGAATAGAACGGGACATAGGAGAATAGGATGGTGAGAGAATAGAACGGGACATAGGAGAATAGGATGGTGAGAGAATAGAACGGGACACAGGAGAAAAGGATGGTGGGAGAGGGTAGAATGGGACACAGGAGAATAGGATGGTGAGAGAGAATAGAACGGGACACAGGAGAAAAGGATGGTGGGAGAGGATAGAACGGGACACAGGAGAAAAGGATGGTGGGAGAGGATAGAATGGGAAACAGGAGAAAAGGATGGTGGGAGAGGATAGAACGGGACACAGGAGAAAAGGATGGTGGGAGACAATAGAACGGGACACAGGAGAAAAGGATGGTGGGAGAGGATAGAATGGGACACAGGAGAAAAGGATGGTGGGAGAGGATAGAACGGGACACAGGAGAATAGGATGGTGAGAGAGAATAGAATGAGACACAGGAGAAAAGAATGGGGAGAGAAGATATAATGGAACACAGGAGAAAAGAAGGGGGAGAGAAGATATAATGGGACACGGGAGAAAAGAAGGGGGAGAGAAGATAGAATGGGACATGGGGGAAAAGAATGGGGAGAGAAGATAGAATGGGACACGGAAGGAAAAGAATGGGGAGAGAAGATAGACTGGGACATGGGAAAAGAATGGGGAGAGAAGATAAAATGGGACACAGGAGAAAAGAATGGGAAGAGAAGATAGAATGAAACAGGAGAAAAGAAGGGGGGAGAAGATAGAATGGGACATGTGAGAAAAGAATGGGGAGAGAAGATAGAATGGGACACAGGAGACAAGAATGGGGAGAGACGATAGAATGGGACACGAGAGACAAGAATGGGGAGAGACGATAGAATGGGACACGAGAGAAAAGAAGGAAGAGAGAAGATAGAATGGGACATGGGAGAAAAGTATGGGGAGAGAAGATAGAATGGGACACGGGAAAATAATGCAGAGAGGGAAAAGAATGGGGAGAGAAGATAGAATGGGACACAGGAAAAGAATGGGGAGAGAAGATAGAATAGAACACAGGAGAAAAGGATGGGGAGAAAACATAGAATGGAAGGGGACACAGGAGAATAGGATGGTGAGAGAGAATAGAACGGGACACAGGAGAAAAGGATGGTGGGAGAGGGTAGAATGGGACACAGGAGAATAGGATGGTGAGAGAGAATAGAATGGGACACAGGAGAAAAGGATGGTGGGAGAGGATAGAATGGGACACAGGAGAAAAGGATGGTGGGAGAGGATAGAACGGGACACAGGAGAATAGGATGGTGAGAGAGAATAGAATGAGATACAGGAGAAAAGTATCATGGGAGAAGATAGAACGAGACACAGGAGAAAGGGACAGGGAGAGAAGATAGAATGGGACACAGGAGAATATGATGAGGAGAGAGGATAGAATGGAACACAGAAGAATATGATGGTGAGAGAGAATAGAATGAGACACAGGAGAAAAGTATCATGGGAGAAGATAGAACGAGACACAGGAGAAAGGGACAGGGAGAGAAGATAGAATGGGACACAGGAGAATAGGATGGTGAGAGAGAATAGAATGAGACACAGGAGAAAAGTATCATGGGAGAAGATAGAACGAGACACAGGAGAAAGGGACAGGGAGAGAAGATAGAATGGGACACAGGAGAATATGATGAGGAGAGAGGATAGAATGGAACACGGAAAAAGGACGGGGAGAGAGGATAGAATGGGACACAGGAGAATAGGACGGGGAGAGAAGATAGAATGGAACACAGTAGAATAGGATGGGAAGAAAGACAAATAACAGAACGGAGGGGTAAACGGTGGTATAAGCTGCATACATATAATGTATAAACCCACGCCATACTGTATTTATTACTTGTGAAACATGTCTGGATTGGCACCTCATTTCTATACAAGGGCAGTAGATATAGGATCCTTTGCTTCATTCGAGGACAGTCACTATCATAAATTATTTTGGCCCCAACTGTGTATTGAGAAAATAAGGAGAGAGGGGATAGAGAAGAGGAACAGAATGGGGAGTAAGATAGGCACGTGATTCGAATCAGTTTGGGGTTCATCTATTTATTTATATATGATGAATGATAGAGAGCATTCTTGTCTAGTGTCTCGTTTATATGTTAGAGTGTTACAAATAAAGGATAATAATAGTCTAAATTATATGTACTTACCATAGGCAATCGGCACAAGATTATAATGTCTGAATTATATGGAACGCGGATCCAGATAAGGCAAGTTTGGGCACAGCTGATTAATCCATTTCAGCGCTTTATCTACATGTTCTATAGAGAGAATTGGTGATTTTTTACCATAAAACACAAATTTTGCTGGTTTCATGCACACACTTTTATTTATTTAATTTCTATTTACTGGTAACTTGCCTGCCATAAATGATGATGATAATTGTAGATGATAATATACAAATAAATGCTTCCTGTTAATATGTCAAGATCTGCTTTTTGGGGACAAGTTAACCTCCATGGAAAGAGCGATGTCCTCTCTATTCTCCACCTCAAAACTATTCCAGTCCCTGCTAATTCATGACCAGAGACCGTTATTTGAACAATAGACTGTACATCTTGATAACAACCCTTCTTGTTTGGATTATCTAGCTCTGGACAGGAAATTCAAACAGTGCAAGTGAGTGAATTAGTTTAGAAGGGAACATTGAATGTGTTTAACTTTGTGATGTACTTACCATTGATGCCATTACCCACAATCACCTGTTTGGCTAGTGAGGTATTCCAGCGGCAGATTGAGATAACTTGTTATGAGCAGGTGATATAATCAGGTTTGTGGTTGAACCAAAGTTGTATTGTTCTGATTCTCTATAAATGTTCCAACTTTTCCCAATAAACACACTAAACACTAGGGGCCTCATTCAATAGTGATTTGGCCAATTGAATAGGGCTCTATATAAGCACATAGCATATTATTTTTACAGAAGTTTTTAGTTACTGAACTTCCATCCAAAAGCAAGGTCTTCACTAACTAAAAACATCTGTAAAAATAATATGCTATGTGCTTATATAGCCATTTTCAACTGGGAAAATCGCAATTGAATGAGGCCCTAGGGAACGTAACCATCAAGTTCTAACTTTTATTTAGAGGTTAAAACATTGTTTTGATATGTTTAGCCCCTTGATTCCTGCTCTGCATCTTGATGGTCCTGAATAGAAGCCGGTCACCAAAAAGCCCTTCCACTCCATGGTCTAAGGGAGAATTCCTGTACCCAAGGCAGGGGGATTCCTGAGCTGAATCAGACCCCCTCCCCTGAGTTGCGACATACTGGCACTGGCAAAGGTCACTCTGGTAAGTGCGGAGGTCACTATCTATTCAGGGAGAGGGCCTCCCAAATCACCAGTTGGTTTGATAAAGCCGGACACTAGGTTCATATGGGTCTGTTAGTTTAGTACAGGCAGATGGCAAGGCCCCATGTAAGACATTGAACTGGGTCATATTCAGACAATTAGGATAAAATAGCATTCAGAATTTATTTTAAAACAGAAAATGGGACATGAGTTGGCCGAACTAACCCAAAACTTCTTTCTAGGATGTTGGATCTAAAGACCAAGACAAGTCTCAGACCGAGATATTCCCAGTGAATGAATGAGTATGACATCTTTAAGGGCTAAGTCCCTGCTAGAAATCAATGTACTAATGGAAAGGACATGATGAATGGCTCAGTCCCTGCTAGGACCAGTGTACTAATGGAAAGGACATCATCAATGGCTCAGTCACTGCCAGGGCCAGTGTACTAATGGAAAGGACATGATGAATAGCTCAGTCCCTGCTAGGACCAGTGTACTAATGGAAAGACCATCATCAATGGCTCAGTCACTGCCAGGACCAGTGTACTAATGGAAAGGACATGATGAATGGCTCAGTCCCTGCTAAGACCAGTGTACTAATGGAAATGACATGATGAATGGCTCAGTCCCTGCTAGGTCCAGTGTACTAATGGAAAGGACATGATGAATGGCTCAGTCCCTGCTAGGTCCAGTGTACTAATGGAAAGGACATGATGAATGGCTCAGTTCCTGCTAGGACTAGTGTACTAATGGAAAGGGCACATTTAATGGCTCAGTCCCAACTGGGACTTGTGCACTAATTACATGCTATAGGCTCAGTATCGGTTAGGACCATAGTGTACTAATAGAAGTGACATGTTTAAAGGCATAGTCTGTACTAGGACCATAGTGGACTAATGGCAGGTTGTATTCTTAAACATTCACCAATAAAATCCAACTCCACCTTCTTGTGTCATGCTTTTATTCAAATAAAATAACTACACTTTGCTGAGAAATTAGCAATGACAATATTTTACAGCTTAAAAAAAATGATAATAATGTTGCATCGCTAAATTCAAATAAAAGCACTATATTATAGACAATGAACGTGACGCCATCCGTCCGCATTCAGCCGTCTCATTATCTTCAGACAGTCAAAGAATGAAATACAACAGTAACAATCATCTCAGAAACATCTCAATATAAATAAGAAACATCAGAGACTCAGAGGAGGCCGAGGAACGTACTTAATTTTTTTTTCTTTTTTTAATTTTCATTAAAATTTTGGCAAAGAACAGGAAATCTGTTCCAGAACTCTCCTTTATTGTGAATTTGCTTAATTTTTACCATACGCAAAAACATTTTTTATTAGCAAATAAGCATGCCCATGGGAATTGCCATTTACAATAAATATTTATATTTTTTTATGAATCCTAAGTGCAAGATTGCCCATATCGCACTGCACAATCGCATATTGTTTTTATCAAGTGCCCAGTTACATTGATGTTAACCGTTCGTTTGCTATTAAAAATTCGGGAAGAAAGAGACAGAATTAATATATGCATTTTTTGAAAGAAAATGCTTAATAATGATAAAAAAAATCAAGTTGATTCAATTAAAACAATATTATGAGTTAGGTACCAGCTCCTTACTGATGAGATCCAGGTAAGGTCTCCTGTGGGTAGGTCTCTTGGCTTCTGCATAATCAATCCTATGATATGCTTAAAACTGTGTAATACAGCAAGAATATGTTTAAAATAGCCATGTATCAAGTATTATTGGATTAGAGAATGAAAACACATTGTCTATTAATTTGCATGTCCCCACCCAGTTTCCCAGAGTGCAGTGCAATAACAATATCTTGGAATTCCAGGTAGGAAATATGTTTTTTTAACTTATTTTTAAGCATTCAAACGTGTACATAAATTTACTATTTATTAACTTGCCTCTCGTATTCAATAGACCTTGAAAGGAAACCGACATGAAACGTCTACTTTAAATTAAGCTATTGGTCGATTCATTATTTAAAAGGTAGATAAAATGGACATAATGGATAAACCTATTTATTTAATCTTGATGTCTATATTTAACACTGCAGATAACTAAACCAGCTGGTAAAGGTTCAGAACAAGAAAAGGTGGGGCCAATAGGAAATCTCATGATGCAGGATTATACAAGATGGCGGATGCAGAGAGGACTGAAAGAAGACATAAAATAGGCCTCAATATAAAGTGAATTAGAGTGTGCAAATGATCTCAACTACAGCTCAAATGGGAGAGGGGGGGGGGGGGTTACTGATATAACTAAAAGCGGAGAGAAATTACCCTGTCTGGGTCGTGACCTTGTCGTGGTGAAAGGGTGGGCACCACAAGGCGGCTGTGAGCTATACCATGTAGGGTCACCCAAGATGGGCAGGTCATAGGTCAGAGAAATCATGGTCCACTGGAATAGGAAATGGCACCCACTCCAGTATCTCTGCCACAAAAAAAAACCTTTAAGGGTCACAGAGAGCTGGACATGACTAAAGCTAGGTCAGTGGCAAAAGAAGGCTGCCATGTTTACAGTGGGGTACATGGATCACTACCTTGTCGTGGTGTAGGGGCTTGATGCAGTAGGTTCACCCAAGGTGGGCAGGTCATAAATGGCAGCCCACCGGAGAAAGAACTGACCAAGATAACCTTATGGATAAGCACGACCAGAGACAAGATATGCCTGGCATGCTAATAGGGTCACGGAGAGTCAGACCCTAATGAACAGCAACACCACAATAAATAAAGCTCAGTGTTTTTGATCTACTGTAAAAATCTGGTATTAGCTAGTGTCCCAATAAAGCTGTTTTTACATGCAAATAATGGTAACAAAGAGAGGCAAAAAATAAAATAAATCTGCTTTCCTGTAAGATGGTTGTGTGGTGCAGAGATTAATTTTATTCAGCAATTGGACGATGCAGAAATTGCAAGCTCTTGTGACCTAATATATATATGTACATACACATTATATACACTGTATCTATACACTGGACGTTCCTGGCTTATTAACATGCAGACAAATGAGACAGGTATACATAAAGTTAAAAAAAGTCAAAATCTGCAGGCATTAAAGTATTAATCTAAGTTCTTGTCGACTTAGAATATATTGGAATTGGGTCTGTGCCTTTAATAAATAAAAATGAAGTTAACTTAGAAAATAAACAGCTAAAGAATATGGTTTAATTCCATTCCAATTTTTTTTAGTTTGGTACAATCAACCGTATTCCACCCAATTATAGATTTTATTAAGTGTTTCAATGAATTTAATTTATAAAATAAAAAAAGTACTAAACCTAAATCATGACCTGTATAGGTGACCCTTAAAGAGAGGATGGCAATCCCAGATTTAGACCAGTCTGAGAGAGAAAATACAAGGTTTAAAGCCCATGTTAGCCCTTTGACTGGTCAGAATCTGAGCTTTAGGTTACTAAATGCCTCACCTTATTCACACAGTGTTGAACCTAAATCTTGACCTGGCTGGGGATACTTAAGGAGACGATTGGGAATCACTGAATTCGATCATATAATAAATAAGTCTCCACCAGTCTCAGAGGGAACACTGTGCCTTTTAAAATGGATCTTCCAGTCCTGTATAATACAGAGCCTTCCAGGGGCCAGGGGCATGTACTGGATAATGAACACAGTGTTGCAAAAATGAAGATGAGCAGGAGATTGTCTCACAGGCCAGAAAGCGATTGCTTGTGTCTCTGTGTTTATTAGTACACAATAACAGCCTTGCAGAAAGTGTCTCTGCTCCAACCCGTGTATGTGTATGTATATATATATATATATACACATAAACACACATATATATATATATATATATATATATATATATATATATATATATATATATATATATGTATATACACACACATACATACACATAAACACACACACACACATATATATATATATATATATATATATATATACACATACACATAAACACACACACATATATATATATATATATATATATATATATATATATATATATATATATATATATATAGTAAAGTATAAGCAAGTCAGTATTATCAAGTTCAAACATTAAGTGTCACAATAAAGTAAAATATATAAATAAACAATGTCTCCAAAACTGATATTTCATGTTAAAATATTATCTGTTATACGCATTAATATAAATGGAATGGAATGCAAATGGCAAAAACAGTGCTTCAAAGGGTTAATTTAAGTTGTAAAGTAAGGTGCCCCCTACTGGTCACTAGAGCTCCTCCTACTGCGCCTGCTGCCTCTGCAAATAATCACTCACTAGCTCCTCCCATAAAACTTAACACCTCCTACTCTGTATGACTCCTCCCATTCTGTATGACCCCCTCCCGCTACTCCATATGCCTCCTTGCTGCACCTCTTCCTATGCTTCCTAAAACCCCTACTGTGCCGCCCTTTAGGGGTGCAGAAAACATTCAAATGTGGCATTATTTAAAACTATAAATTGTAACAGATTATATTATATATATAAATGTAATTTTATTTTTAAAAATGCATTTTTTTCGTAATTTTATACTGACATTTGTGATTTTTGTCTGTAAATCATTTCTACACCCACCCCTCTTATATTTCCATTATTGCCTAATTATTGTTAACTACTCCTGGTTGTTTTTCACATGCTCAGAGTACTTTAGAACATACCAGACATTGTTCTTATCCTCCATTCACTTGCTACAATTATTTGGAGGCTGTAGGAATAATTATCAATGATTAGGCTCAAATACTAACATTAAGATAGGTGGGTCAGAAAGGCTGATCAAGTAAAAAAAATTGCAAACTGCCATGTTAGTTTATTGTAAGAAAATACAATTTGTTTAATGTAATATTTAATTGATAAATTACCATTTATAGTTTTAAATTATACATTTGGAACATGTTTCTTTGCACAGAATTTTATAAAAGGGGAGGCTATTGTATAATTATTTCTCTAATTTGAATTTACATATAATTTCTAACAATACTGTTTTGGGTTTTTTAACTCACAAATCAAAGGCAGTGACTGAGATCAAAATTAAATAATTTAAAAAAATTCTGATATTTTAATAATAATCCATAATATAAATAAGATCTAACCGTAATACTTTCACGTGCTCCCATAACACACGGGATCGCAGATTAGCCGACTTTCATTTAAAAAATTTCAAATTAAGTATCAATGTACGATATTGTAATACAGTACGACCATCCTAGAAGAGTAATGACAGAAGCTTTAAGTGCTAATATTTTTTAAGGTAAGAACATTTTAATTTGAGGGAATTGTTGGCCACACACAAAATACTGTTATAACAAAGTAGATACTCACTACTTAGCTATACTGGCAGGATGCATCTGTATATGAGATGGCAGTGAAGGGGTTAAAACAACTTGTTCTGCATCATAATTATCTTAAAGGGGAA
The DNA here is from genome assembly GCA_027410445.1 of Discoglossus pictus. Lineage (NCBI taxonomy): Eukaryota > Metazoa > Chordata > Amphibia > Anura > Alytidae > Discoglossus > Discoglossus pictus. The sequence continues at coordinate 156,451,098 of CM050170.1, read as the reverse complement.
GATTTGACTCTTATAGCAGCCCAAATATATGTAAAAATTTTAAAACTTGCCATTTTTTATATGTGAGCTGCAGGAAAACCCAGAAAATCTATTACCGCTGAAACCGGACTGGTCGTTGAACTGGCTCTTGAACTTTTGATCATCTTAGTAGCAAAACACTGATATTAAAAAAATCATGTTCCTGTCTCCACAAACATGAGGGAATAACGGGCACCCTAGACAGGTTTCATATGTTTTACACAATCTTCTCTAGGAGTGCTCTTTAATACTAAAGAAACTTGATTTAAGGTGGAACTTGCTAACTTATTAGGCAACTGTAGAATTGTACAAATTTAGCCCGTCCGTATTTGGGTAATTTGCACATTATAAATAGATACTGATATACTGATAAAATACTGATAAAAACAAAGTAACTAATGACAACTAGTAACACCTAATGGCAACTAATGACATCTAATGGCAACTTATGACAACTAATGGCATCTAATAAAAAATATTGACAACTTATGGCAACTAATGGCATCCAATGACAACTATTGACAAATAATGTGGTCCTGATATCAGCTTGCTCTGTAACTGCGTCGCTGGCAGAAACAACTGTTAATTAAAGGGGCGCCAGATTTTTTATTGGGCAAAATCCAAATAAAATCTAATATTGGCTTTTTATACCTTGCCAGTAGTGTAATATTGATTAGCTTATATCTAGCCCCAGAATCCTCTGCTTTTCTAGTTATTATTGACTTCGCCCTCCCCACTGAGGGCAGTGACATCATCATCTGCCTGTGTTGGCAATGTTGACATTTGATGCCTCCCCACCATACAATCACTATACAGAAGTCACATGTCAGGCATGCCGTATAAACACATTCCTTGGAGTCTATGGATGAAAATACTGCTTAGTGATACCTCCTCCCCCTTGCCATGTATACATGTAATAAACCATAATACACTATATCCCAAATGAACACGCCCACAAACACGCTTCGCTTTCATTCATGGAAAGTGCAAGTGACTTAAGCCGCGTTATAAAAAGTAGTTCCGTCATATCCTGCGGCATTAGTGTCTTATCTACTGCACCACTCTCACACTACACATTCCCTTCTGTAACATTTACTTTGGCTTTAAAGGGACATGGAAGGATGTTTCTAGGTACATAATATCCCTGTGTATTTACTTTTATGTACTTTATTATGAAATGATTATAAGCTCTGTTTTTACTGCAAAAAATCTAACAAATCCCTGCATGGGTGTGCTTTCTGCATCGCATGCAGGGTGTGAAATGAAGTGTTCTAGCCTATCAGAGATCATGACTCCGCAGCATGTTCCTGAGAGATGTTCACTGATTGGTTAGTAAGCGACATAGGCAGTACTACAGAGTCTGTTTCTGTATACGCTGCAGTAGGCAGACCCATACAGGGACTATTTCTTTGATTTTTTTTAAACAGAGATTATAAGCACTTTTTAATAAAATATAGTACATAAAAGTAAATCGATATACACAACTAGTAACATCCAGGAACCTTCCATGTCCCTTTAAGCCTCACAATAAAAAGTAGTTCAATTTTACGCCATATCCTGCGGCATTAGTGTCTTTTTCTACTACACATTCCCTTCTGTAACACTGACATTTACATTGGCTTTTAAATTAAGATTAAATACAAATTATGGAGCAGAAATTACCACGTTAAAGTGACGAGGCAGAAAAAACGTTAAGACTTTAGTCACCGCACCCACAGTAAAGACTGTCTCCGAAGTCTCAAAGCCGCCATATTTAGCATTAAACTTGCAAGGGTTAAGAACAAGAATAAATTAGTATTGTTAATACTGCAAACTGCAGAAGTAGAGCCCGGAGGAATTAAATGAAATGTATATTTAAGGTTAAAAAATAAAATAATATTATAATTTGAGAGGGTATTAACATATTTGCATACTGGCTTTGTAGGTTTGAGGTAATCTATCACTTTTCCTTGGATAAGTCAGGTCACAAACTCTCCGGCTATATAAGGGTTAAAGGACCACTTAATTAGAAATTGTTCATTAATAAAATTCCAATTTAATCATCTATAATAGCAAAAGTCAAAATTAAACTGATCAGACTATTTGAGCTGCTTGTCGCCACCCTCATAAGGTCACAAGAGGGAAGGGGAATATTAAAAATTAGCTTATCAGACACAAGTTGAGATGATTGTCTCTACCCTCGTAAGGTCATCAAGAGGGATTTGCTTGAGACAGTCTAATGGGTAGAGTAAACGATAAAAGACTAGATAAAATGGTCAAGGAAAACCAATTTAACACAGCAAGTCTCCAGCCAGTGGAGAGCACTGAGTTGATATAACTTTGTGCCTAAAAAAGTCAGCTCCCCCCACTGACCTTATAGAGGGTGGAGGCAAATTGCATCTGAGTTTTAAAGTAAGTTTAAAGGGATATGGAAGGTTCCTGGCTGTTACTAGGTATATAAATATCCTTGTGTATCTATTTACTTTTATATTCTTTTATTTTATTAAAAAGTGCTTCTAAGCTCTACCTAAAATCAAACAAATAGTCCATGTATGGGTCTGGCCACTGCAGAGTAGGTCTCATACTAACCAGTCATCATCGCTCTGCAACATGCTGCTTAAGACGTGGTCCCTGTTAGGCTAGGACACTACACTGCACTGCACATCCATCCCTACAGAGCCTGTGTCTGCATACACTGCAGTGAACAGATCCATACAGTGCTTATTAAGCACTTCTGAATACAATAAAGTACATAAGGTAAATAAATACCCAGGAAAATGATATACCAGGAGCCTTCCATATCCCTTTAATAGTGAATACTGTTAATGAACGTGAATTTTATTAAAGAGCAAAGTCTAATCAAAACATCTTATTCACGTTAGGTCATTAAAGTGAGCCGATAATATTCTAAATTTAAGACTCCCCCTCTACAACAGCGAAAATAAAAATATATAAAACAATTACCAGAATGCATCACGTACGCACGCAAACGCGCAATAAAAAATAATATATAAGGCAAAAAATGTCCGGTCATTCAACTCACCACGGATGTACACGTCAGTGCTTCAGTGTTCGCACGTGCCCCTAGAATTGCAATACATACAACTACCCCTCCCCCGCCCCCCGTTACGTGAATGAAAAAGTCCTGTGATAAATAACCGGCCCACCCCCACCCCCCCCAATACTGTCTTACATTCCAGTTGTGTGTCATGACAACAGTTTAAAGTGTTCAAGAGTCTCATTGGCAATAAACAAGGGACTGCTCCGATTCAAGATGGCGGCAGGACGTTCCTTGGTGCGCCACAGCTACGCCTTGGGGGAGAGGAGTTTTTTGGGTGTTTGGGGTCTTTTGGCCTGCCACAGGTGGCTGTGAATGGTCACAGCGTCCACGCTGGCGGACATGGTTTTGGCGGGGATGTGGCTGAATTGTTTGCGGTCGGAGTTGTATTTGTAGAGGCCGTCGATCATTTTCCGGGTGATGGACCGAGGACCGATGCCCGTCAGCTTAGTGACCTCCTCCGTCTCTGGGCAGTGGATGTACACCGAGCGGAACTGGCACCCGGAGTCGCGGAAGAGAATCAGGAAGTTGTTGGCGTTGGATTTTTCCATTTCCTATAAAAAAAGGGAAAAAAAGTAAAAAAACAAACACCAATTAGTCTTTCCAATGCGTTGATGACCCCTCTGTCATTGGAATTTATCAATACTACTCTACGTCAAACAGATCAATGAAAATCTAGTAGGAAATCCTTAAAATTTGAAAATTGATGCTCTCTCTCTCTCATACATGCATATATATAATAAATAGTACGTTTGTGTTCACATTTGAATGTTTAAAACAAGTTAAAAATCTTGTTTCCTGTTCAGAATTCTGAGCAATACAGTTATTACACTGCATTCTGGGAACCTGGGCAGGTACATGCAAACGTGCCCACAAAGGCTTTGCTCTTTAATGCTGTACATGATTATTGTAATGTACCTAGGCCCAAAGCCTGCAGCCTCTGTCTTGCAAGTCTCATCAGACAGGATACCGCCTCCACTCACACTCCTGTATTTACCTTCCCTCTATACCACACACACAGTCATGTACCTCTAGGATTTTGTTCTTCTGTCCCTCGTTCACTTTCCCGGCCAGGCAGCAGTGCGCCAGCGCGTTCTGTATGATGTATTTGTTGGACTTGGCGCTCGGCTCCTTGTACAACTTGGGTCCTGAGGCAAACAAAAAGAAGCATTTAGCGTTTCGGTAAAGGTGGGTACTATGTGACATTATACAGTGCAGTACGTTCATAATCTGTATTTAGATACTCACTATCATTATACAGTGCAGCCTGCTCATTATCAGTGTATAGATACTTGGTATCATTATACAGTGCAGCCTGCTCACTATCAGTGTACAGATACTCACTATCATTATACAGTGCAGCCTGCTCACTATCAGTGTATAGATACTTGGCATCATTATACAGTGCAGCCTGCTCACTATCAGTGTACAGATACTCACTATCATTATACAGTGCAGACTGCTCACTATCAGTGTATAGATACTTGGCATCATTATACAGTGCAGCCTGCTCACTATCAGTGTACAGATACTCACTATCATTATACAGTGCAGCCTGCTCACTATCAGTGTATAGATACTTGGCATCATTATACAGTGCAGCCTGCTCATTATCAGTGTATTGATACTTAGTATCATTATACAGTGCAGCCTGCTCACTATCAGTGTACAGATACTCACTATCATTATACAGTGCAGCCTGCTCACTATCAGTGTATAAATACTATCATTATACAATGCAGCCTGCTCATTATCAGTGCATAAATACTCACTATCATTATACAGTGCAGTCTTCTTATTATCAGTATGTAGATACTCCGTATCATTATATAGTGCAGCCTGCTCACTATCAGTGTATAGATACTCAGTACCATTATACAGTACAGACTGCTCATTGTCAATATATACTCAGTATCATTATACAGTACAGCCTGCTCATTATCAGTATGTAGATACTCAGTATTACTATTCAGTGCAGCCTGCTCATTATCCATGTATACTCATCACTACTATACATTGCATCACTCACCTGTATACTCGGTTGCCGATGCCACAGATGACGTGGTGGACGCGTTCTCCCAATCTTTCTCTCCGTTGCGGCTCCCACAGCGCCCAGGTGAGAGATATCCTTCCACAGACTCGGACCTGAATGGACTGAGAAACATTACACTTCAAATTGAAGCCAGAAACATTTTTGATTTAACGGTTTACTGTCTATATGTTAAAAATAAATGTGCATCATATCAAGAAGGGTTAACCCTCTCACAACCTTACCTTGGTGTCCTTTTCCCAGAATGCACACTGTCATTGTCGCCTGTGTTTAGGGAGGCCAGAGAGAAGCTGGAGACTGGGGAAACAAAGAGACTTCAACTTGAGTCACTGTATCTTTAAAGATTAACACTCTAAAAATGTCCTATTTAAAAGGCACCATGCTCTCATATGCACTATTACATGCAAATATTCAGCCGACTGGTCAGCCATGTCTGTTTTGGTTAACTTGGTGTGTCACCAAAGACAGTATCTTGGAGAAAGACCAGCTTTAAATGTATTTCTATTGAAAGTGCGCATACGAAAGAATGCAAAATTACACCAGGAATCTTATCTGGTGACTAATCAGGTAAAGAAACAAAACAATGGCTATCCCCACTAGGGAACAATAACATAAATGAAATGCCAAATCACACCAGGAATTTTATGGGCTCAATGCTGAAACAAAAATAAAGCAATGACTACCCTCACTAGGCACATTTACAAAAAAAAAAAAAAAAAAGCTAAACTATACAGTGAATCGTATGGGCTCACTAATGACCAATCAGGTAAACAAATAATAGGTACCACCACTAGAAAATATTTACAAAAAACAAATTCAAAATTACACCAGGAATGTTATCGGCTCACTGGTGAGTAATCAACTAAGCAATGGCTACCCCCCACTAGGGAATATTTTTAGAAATAATTAAGGGCTTCCACATACTGCAAAGAAAAAGACAAGTGACATGATGTGTGTCAGAGCAGCATGAGACGCTGGTAGTGGGAAACCACTCCCTTTAGCTTATACAGTAGTTGTGAAATATGGAACCCTGCATGAAATAGAACAGGAAGAAAGGGGAAGGTGTCAGAATTTAAGGATCTATTACACTTGGAATTTCTTAGAATTAATTAGGTGTAAATTGTATATAAAAGTTACATCAAGGAGGATTACATTAATTAACCTAATTAATTAATTAATTAACCTGTCAAAACTAACAAAAAATTACCTTGACCACTACACTTAGATTACCTGGGGGAGCTCCAGTTGGGGTTTTGGGGGATTCGAGCTGGTGGTCCCGGTGGATGGACTTGGGTCGTGGTTTTCGTGTCTTGTTGAGGTTTGCTCGCGGTTTGATGATGGAATCCATGTCCTGCATTAGTTTCAGCTGCTTCCTGCGCATGTACTCCTGTTTGATGTACTCTCGCCGCGCCTTCTCATCCTCCTTCTTACTGCGCTCCTCCTCGGATTTACGTCTGAAGAGAGCAAACAAGAGATTTCCGTATCACTAAGTATTGTTTTACTATATACTCTCCTGTATACTCAGTATCATTATACACCTCAGCATTGTTGTTATCATTACACCTCAGCATTGTACTTTTCTAGATGTGGAATCGTTAAAAGCATCGTAAAAAAAAAAACTATTGTACAAAGAACAAAAACAATACTTAATGGCTCATACAATAATATTTGGCACGTTAAAGGGACATGGAAGGTTCATGGATGTTACTAGTTGTATAATATCTGTGCATATTTATTTACATTTTTGCACCTTATTTTATTAAGAAGTGGTTATAAGCTTTTTTTTTTACTGCCTTAAATCAGACAAATTGTCCCTTTATGGGTCTGCGTATGCAGACACAGACTCTGTAGTACTGGGTGTGCTGTGTCTCAAACTAACCAATCAGTGACCATATCTAAGCAACAATCTACAAAGTGCTACTGAGACGCGGTAACACTACACTGCAAAACAAACCCTACATAGTCCTTGCCTGTGAGCTTATAAGCCTTCTTAATAAAATAAAAGTACATAAAAGTATATAGATACACAGGAATATTTACCTAACAACAACTAGGAACCCCCTGGGGTATGTTCTTGTTACCTGGCTTCCTCCTTTTTCATCTCTTGCTCTGTCTCCAGTTCCTGCTTCTTCTGCTGATTCTCGCGCTCTCTGCGTAGTCTCTTCTCCAGTAGGGCAGCTCTCTTGGCGGCCATTTCATTCTCTTCCTTACGGTCATCCTTTAAGAATTAAATATTTTACTAGGTCCTAACTTCATGTTTAGCTAACATGGGAGAGAAGCAATGGGGTTGGGAGTGGACGTAAATATATCTTAAAGAGACAGTTTAAAATAGACCAAGTGTAGTATTTTGAAGGTTCCCCTTTTCGGAAGACATTAGAGTCTAGTAATATCAGCTTGGTCAGCACTACTCACAAGAACTTGCAAGGTGAATGGTGTGCCGGTGAGAGATAAATAAAGCAGGTGCGAGCTTGAGAGAGGAGTGAAGCAGGTGCGAGCGTGAGAGAGGAGTGAAGCAGGTGCGAGCGTGAGAGAGGAGTGAAGCATGTGAGAACGTGCGAGAGGAGTGAAGCACGTGAGAACGTGCGAGACGAGTGAAGCAGGTGTGAGCGTGGTGAAGCAAGTGCGTGAGCGATGAGTGGGGGGGAGTGAAGCGGATATGGAACTAAGAGATAAGTGCAGCTGGTGTGGGGGGGTGTTATTGAAGGTCGTGTGGGGGGGGGAGCGAAGCTGGTGTGCGGAGGGGGAGAGCGAAGCTGGTGTGATATGGGGGGGCGTGCGAAGCTGGTGTGAGATGGGGGGGCGAGCGAAGCTGGTGTGAGATGGGAGGGCGAGCGAAGCTGGTGTGAGATGGGGGGGCGAGCGAAGCTGATGTGAGATGGGGGGGCGAGCGAAGCTGATGTGAGATGGGGGGGCGAGCGAAGCTGATGTGAGATGGGGGGGCGAGCGAAACTGGTGTGAGATGGGGGGGCGAGCGAAGCTGGTGTGCGATGGGGGGGGAAAGCGAAGCTGGTGTGCGATGAGGGGGCGAGCGAAGCTGGTGTGCGATGAGGGGGCGAGCGAAGCTGGTGTGCGATGAGGGGGCGAGCGAAGCTGGTGTGCGATGAGGGGGCGAGCGAAGCTGGTGTGCGATGAGGGGGCGAGCGAAGCTGGTGTGCGATGGGGGGCGAGCAAAGCTGGTGTGCGATGGGGGGCGAGCAAAGCTGGTGTGCGATGGGGGGCGAGCAAAGCTGGTGTGCGATGAGGGAGGGGAGCAAAGCTGGTGTGCGATGAGGGAGGGAACCGAAGCTGGTGTGCGATGGGGGGCGAGCAAAGCTGGTGTGCGATGGGGGGCGAGCAAAGCTGGTGTGCGATGGGGGGCGAGCAAAGCTGGTGTGCGATGGGGGGCGAGCAAAGCTGGTGTGCGATGGGGGGCGAGCAAAGCTGGTGTGCGATGGGGGGCGAGCAAAGCTGGTGTGCGATGGGGGGCGAGCAAAGCTGGTGTGCGATGGGGGGCGAGCAAAGCTGGTGTGCGATGGGGGGCGAGCAAAGCTGGTGTGCGATGAGGGAGGGGAGCAAAGCTGGTGTGCGATGAGGGAGGGGAGCAAAGCTGGTGTGCGATGAGGGAGGGGAGCAAAGCTGGTGTGCGATGAGGGAGGGAACCGAAGCTGGTGTGCGGAGGGGGTGAGCGAAGCTGGTGTGATATGGGGGGGCGAGCGAAGCTGGTGTGATATGGGGGGGCGAGCGAAGCTGGTGTGATATGGGGGTGCGAGCGAAGCTGGTGTGAGATGGGGGGGGCGAGCGAAGCTGGTGTGAGATGGGGGGGCGAGCGAAGCTGGTGTGCGATGAGGGGGCGATCGAAGCTGGTGTGCGATGGGGGGGGCGAGCAAAGCTGGTGTGCGATGGGGGGGCGAGCAAAGCTGGTGTGCGATGGGGGGCGAGCAAAGCTGGTGTGCGATGGGGGGCGAGCAAAGCTGGTGTGCGATGGGGGGCGAGCAAAGCTGGTGTGCGATGAGGGGGGGGATGACCGAAGCTGGTGTGCGGAGGGGGTGAGCGAAGCTGGTGTGCGGAGGGGGTGAGCGAAGCTGGTGTGCGGAGGGGGTGAGCGAAGCTGGTGTGCGGAGGGGGTGAGCGAAGCTGGTGTGAGGAGGGGGTGAGCGAAGCTGGTGTGCGGAGGGGGTGAGCGAAGCTGGTGTGCGGAGGGGGAGAGAGAGAAGCTGGTGTGCGGAGGGGGAGAGAGAGAAGCTGGTGTGCGGAGGCGGAGAGAGAGAAGCTGGTGTGCGGAGGGGGAGAGAGAGAAGCTGGTGTGCGGAGGGGGAGAGAGAGAAGCTGGTGTGCGGAGGGGGAGAGAGAGAAGCTGGTGTGCGGAGGGGGAGAGAGAGAAGCTGGTGTGCGGAGGGGGAGAGAGAGAAGCTGGTGTGCGGAGGGGGAGAGAGAGAAGCTGGTGTGCGGAGGGGGAGAGAGAGAAGCTGGTGTGCGGAGGGGGAGAGAGAGAAGCTGGTGTGCGGAGGGGGAGAGAGAGAAGCTGGTGTGCGGAGGGGGAGAGAGAGAAGCTGGTGTGCGGAGGGGGAGAGAGAGAAGCTGGTGTGCGGAGGGGGAGAGAGAGAAGCTGGTGTGCGGAGGGGGAGAGAGAGAAGCTGGTGTGCGGAGGGGGAGAGAGAGAAGCTGGTGTGCGGAGGGGGAGAGAGAGAAGCTGGTGTGCGGAGGGGGAGAGAGAGAAGCTGGTGTGCGGAGGGGGAGAGAGAGAAGCTGGTGTGCGGAGGGGGAGAGAGAGAAGCTGGTGTGCGGAGGGGGAGAGAGAGAAGCTGGTGTGCGGAGGGGGAGAGAGAGAGGCTGGTGTGCGGAGGGGGAGAGAGAGAAGCTGGTGTGCGGAGGGGGAGAGAGAGAAGCTGGTGTGCGGAGGGGGAGAGAGAGAAGCTGGTGTGCGGAGGGGGAGAGAGAGAAGCTGGTGTGCGGAGGGGGTGAGCAAAGCTGGTGTGCGGGGGGGGGGGAGCGAAGCTGGTGTGCGGAGGTTGAGAGGTGGCTTAGTGGGTGTAGAGGTGAGTAAATTTGGAGAGCATGGCATATTTGCCAATAGGGGTATTCAAATCTAATGGATGAAGTTAATGGATATCCAGACAATGCACTAACCTTGAAGAAGAACCCACAGCAGACTTTCTGATCATCATTGATCAGATCTTTTTCTGCCTCTTCTTCGTTCTTCTCTGTTGGCGCCTCTTCTGGAGGCTGGAGCATGGAGAGTGGAACTTCGATTAGGCTTCCATTTTTGGAGGTTGCCAAGCTCCTTTGGCTGAACTGCTCATCGTTGGGTGTAACACACACAGTCTCTACAATGGGATGGGACAATACCTCAGAAACATTGGATTCAATGGGTCTGATGTCCATAAGCCTCTCACCCGGAGATGTGTCTTCCACTGCAGGTTTCCGATCATCTCCAAAGCAAACAAACGATCTTGTTTGAGTCTGGCTTGGGGAGAACCTCCGGAGCCGGGGAAGACTATCCACAGACTGTGGAGGAGTCAATGTCCGATTCAAAGGGGTTATTTTGAGATCATTAGGTCGAGGTGTACGTTGGAGCTTAGGTGGAAAGGACACTGTCTTCTTAACTGCTGTCTGAGGAGATTTGTGAGCTGGACGAGGGGATTCAGCACTGAAACATGGAACTGGGGACCACGTAACTGAAGGCTTGGTTGCTTTTACCTCCCTCGGAATTTGCTTCTGTGGAGAAGGCTGTGGAGGGGAGATGACCCATGCCTGCTTCTCCCTCATCTGCATCAACATGTCCTGCTGCAAGGCCAAACGTTGCATTTCTTGTTGCAAGAAATTCAAAGATACATTGAGCTTCTCTATGGATTTTGTATACTCCCCAATCTCTCCCTCACTCATGTTTTCTTCACTGGGGCTTGTTAAGTTCCAAGTCTTTTCCACATCTCCAGGAGTGGTGGGAGACTTCAGCCATTTGGAAGAGGCCTGATCAGAGTTAAATTTTAAGTTTAGATTCTTTTCAGCATGATCGCCAACACCTGACAGTTCCTTCTCTCCATCACTATCTGGAGCCATTTTGTCACTTTCGACACTTGACATTTCTTCTCGTAGGGGAGAGATCCCGTCTCCCTTCTTTTTTACCACGGTTAGAAATGCTGTCCTGCCCATTTTCTGTCTCTGACGTGTAAAAGCTGCTTCCATTTTCTTCTTTTGTGCCTCAATGGCTCTTCTCTTCTCCTCCAGTTTCATTCTCAGTTGGACCACTTCTGAAGCTAACAGCTGGGTGGTGTCTCTACTCTGAGGAAGAGCGCTCTCCTCCTGAATTTGCCCAAAAGCCACAATCTGAGGAATGTTTAGTTCAGATCCATCAGGCGTAGTTTTCTGTGAGCTGCTCCCACTGCTTCGACCATCTACATGGTTCAATTTCCTGAACTTCTGTTCTGCAAAGCTGGTCATTTTGATGCCAGAACTAGAAGAAGCTGTGCTACCCGCCTGGGATTTACCACTCACTGAGCTGGGGCAGGGGCTGACAGTTTCCCTGGAATGTGTAATCTGTCCACCATAGTCCTGATGAAGCTTCATTGGGTCATCCAAGTCAGAATCCAAGCTGACCGTGTAATCTTTCAAAGAAGAATCCTCATCCATGGTTTCTGGGATATCATCTGACTGGATATGAATTCCGGTGTCCACCTCTGTGTTATCGGTTACTGGACTCTGGACCCCTTTAGTATCCATAATATCCAAGTTTTCCTCTTTAAGAGCCTGAGGTGTTATCTGCAGACTTAAATTAATGTCATGATTATGCAGAAAAAAGCTATTGTTCACTTGGCCACCAACAACAGGTATCTTCTCAGGGTTATGGATGATGTTCAGTGCTTCTTCAATGCTGGGTGCTTCCATCTGCCCATCAAGTTCATCAACACTGATTCTACTTTCAAGTGGTCCATTGGGTCTCTTGCCTTGGTCTCCATCATCAGAATCCCACTGGTTGCTAGTTGGAGATGAAGCATCATCATCATGGTTCAACCCCAGTTGGCTCCGTTCCTCATCTATAATCTCCGACTGACCTTGCCCATTAATGGGTTGGAAAGATAGGTTCTTCCGTATGTGTTTGGGGACACGGGTCGCATTTAAGGTGAAGCCTTCGTTGCTTATGGATCTACGGATCGGTCTGCTTGGAGTTGTCACTCGGATTCCATCTTCCTTATCAAAAGAAATATCGAACGAAACTCCATGTACAGACGAACTACAATAAATTAGAATGGGTAAAAGGTTTAAAAACAAAACATGTTTTAATAAATATACCCCTAATTTCTGAAGATTGTTCCCACCCTGAATTTATTCAACAGTCCATTTTACAATACGGGCCCAAATAAAGTAGTATCCAATAAAACAAAGGAACCCGTTGACTAATGAAAATGGCCCTTCTGAGGTATAATAAACACAGTCTAAAGTTGAAAAATATGAAACATTTAGCTTTTCATCACATATAGGGAACTGCAAATGGACTTATATCAGTGGCGAGCAACAGACAGCCAAGAGGTTTCACGCGGCCCCCAGTCTATACTGAGAGCAAGTTTCTTAGGTTGTTCTTAAAGAGCAGAAAAAAACTAATTCCATGTTGTGTTATCCATTTTATTCTAAAGTGAATAAGTTCTGGAACATTCCATGTTGTTGTTGCTGTATTTAGATCCAAATGGTCAACTCATGTATATTATATGAGCTGCTTTGATGTGCTAATTAGCATTACGGCCTACTTGTTCTGCAGTGGCAAAAATAAAGTCTTGCAATGTTATCTGTCAGTTAGATCCCTTTCACACACTTATCATGCACAGAATTACAAACTGTCATACCGAGCCGCACATTAGCATACAGGAGCTGCAAAATAAATTCTAAACATTTCAGAAATGATTTACTATAGAGAAAGACTGTTAGTACAATGTATAGACCGTTGGTAATGCTCTTTAAAATTAATTCAACTTCCTGTTGGGGTGACGGAGCCAATTTAAAGTGCTTCTGCATTAGTACAATGCTTGCTATATTTAGGTGCTTGGGCTGATTCCAGTTAATCCTTAGTCTTGTCTTCTCTCCATCCTTTATTAGGTATGTACTGTAATCTTATTTTATAACACACCTCATACGGATTACAGAGTTATTTCCTGTCTCACCGTTTCTCTTTGGGCCACGTCCCGATGTTCCCATCCACATATGACATAGATGACGACCTCCGAATCGTGGCTGGGGAATAAAAAACAGGTTTTATAATTCACTCAAATCAGTGTAAAAATACCCACATTTCTCTTTTTATGGAGCACTGTATCATCCCAACACTAGACATCACATATTGAGGATTTAAAAAGCAATATTCATTAAACATTTTTTCAAGGTTCACTGCTGGCATCCACCCACTAATAATGTCAGTGTGGGAGGCACATTTGTCTGGCAGGCAGTGATAAATTTTCAGGAACAAGGTCACATCAACAAAATACTTCCGTTATTAAAGTGGTGTCCAAGCTTTTGCTGCGGGGACAGTTTAGGAATTGTAGTTTGGCCTCCAATCTAACCCGATTTTTCTTAAAACCCATTAAGACCTATATCTCCGCCCACCCCCTCCCTCCCCTTGCAGACCTTATCAGGGTGGAAACAAAGATCTCCGCGGTAGACCCAGCCTCTAATCTTTGATTAGTGAATTTAGGATTGAATATTGCTATTATAAATAATTAAATAGGATTTTTATTAATGAGCATGTCATTTTGTTTGTTATGGAATTACAATGGCCCTTTAAAGGGACAGAGAAGCCTCATTTTACCCCTCCCCCCATGAGATGAATTTGCATAAATATATTTTTTATTGTATAAAAAGATTCTTAGGTCAACTGATGGCGCTTATTTACAATAATCTCTTTTGAATAACCTAATAATGGAAACAATTAATACTACATTGAATTTATTTATTAATAAATATATTACATTAATTAATTAAATAATATATGTACATATGCTATGAGGGAAATTGCCATTTCTAGGATTGTCATCTTTTCTCTGCCCCCTCTCATAAATAACACTGTGATGATGACTCTTGGTATAGCCTAACTGCATAAAATAGATAATAAAATTACTTTTATATGGGACTACATTGGTTTTCTAATGCATTAAAGCGACCGGCTGGACGTTTCACATTTTATATAATTTAAACCTACAAGTAATGACGTACTGTAAAAACTGAATGTTTTAAAATTAGATTTTCCTACAGAAAACGAACATTGAAGTTCGAAATGTTGAACTGTCACTCTTTCTGATCCACCCACACAAAGAGATTAAAATATTTTGTTAATGAGCGATCATTGCCACCGATTACTGATAAACCCGAGGCATTGGTTTTCAATAACTTGTCTACACAAGAATAGACAAGGCATGCTCAATGTGCAGGGGACTTCATCGAGACAATGCATCCAATGATTCAGGGGATTATCAGTAATGAAATGGCAACGATTTCTCAAACAACATATTTGATTATATGAGAGCTCAAAATGGCACGTTTAATGCAGAAAAATGCAATCATCTTTAAAAACATGTGATAAAGTACTTGAGGGTATTGCCATTAGTTTATCTCAGGCGTGCAAAAGTTTGGTCATGAAGGGCCACACACAGGCCTGGATTTGAGGCCTGGATTTCAGTGAACAGAAAGGAAATCCTCAAATCCAAGACTGTGTGTATCCCGCCAGGACCGAACTTACGCACCCCTGGTTTAACTTACTACCATATTAGGAACCTCCACTGTGTCACTTAAAGATGTGATTTCTGTCTATAAACAATGAGCACATCTGGACAGCATATACTATTCCTCTAACAATGCCATAAATTATACAATTGCAGATATTCCTCTAGAGGGAGCATGTGAACCTCTTTATTATCATGATCCATTTCATCACAATTAAAGCAATATCCAAGTTACAGGTCTGCGCAGCCTTGCCAAAAGTCATTGGTAATGCAGTTTAAAAACTGCGGGCAGTAGGCGCTCATCCCTACGATCCCGTACAACTTACGCATCATCCCTACGACCCACGCGACTACAGATCAACAGAAAGCTCAATTATCCAAATTACAGTGCGAGCCCCGCAGCAGTTTGAAAAAAAACGTGTTAAAAAAATACGGCCCGTAACACTTTGCAAAAATCTGGACCCCGCGCAAATACAAATTTAACGGCTAAACCGCTGCACTCGCGAAACAAAAAAATAAACACAAATATGCCACAAATGAACTTCAAAACTCACACACAGTACAGGAGGAGAGTCAGGATGCCTGTGAGTGAGATTGCAAGTTAATTTGAGCCAAAAAAGGGTGGGCGAAAAAACGAAAACGAGGCTGCACGACCACTAAACACGCAAAACACCGCCAGGCACATAAGACTTTTACCCAGGAACGTACGTGGTACAAAATACACTATTAGGAAGGACGGAAAATGCTTGCGAGCCGCGTAACACAACACAATCGCCGCCATTTTACAACACTAACTTGCAACTAATAACATTACGAATCTAAAATGCCGCTGTACCCAACTAAACAAACGGTTTGTCCTCGCGCACGCAGCCTATTTATACTGCACGCTTGGCACATTGTGCACATTGTGCACATTGACACTTTCTCCTCAGGTCAGCAACAGTCCAAATGTACATTGTATGCTGCAGGAAAATCATAAAAGATTGTTAGCTCTTCAGGATATTGATTGCTGTATATATTAATTAGAAATAGGTAAAGTAAATTAATTAATTATTTAATTATTATTATTAAAAAAAATATATATATATATAAAAAAAATAAAAATAGCAGAGGAGAGGCTTGCAACGTGTGCCAAAGACGCTCAGAGCGGGGCACACAATGAGCACCGAGGGTACTCAGAGGAGCAAAAGTACACAAGGGGATCATTGCGAGACACTCAATGAGCGCCAAAGGAGCTCAGCACAAGGCTCGCAATGAGCGCCGAAGGTACTCAGAGGACCAAAAGCCTTACACTGACTTACAATTTTATGACTCATTTTTTGACGGGCAATTTGCTAGTGTGTATATATATATATATATATATATATATATATATATATATATATATATATATATATATATATATATATATATATATATAATATTCATTTACACAGCATCATGAGTATACAATGAAACACACAGTCCTTGTATAGAGTGAACTCATCTCAGGTATTACCTGGGCCAGGGGACGTTGCCAAATTCGGGCTGTTCCTGCAAGATAGAAGGGTACAGTGAATTCTGGGGTCCTCATCCACTAAACTACAAAGAGGGCGCAATATGAAAGATAGAGTTTATGGGTCTGTTCTATGGACATGTTGAGCGTTAGATCTCCAGCCTCCTATTCTAGGATTTCTAACCTCCAAATAAAGTGCTCTTTGCTAATCTCAATCAGTCACACTCTAAAATACAATGTCCCAAATACTGAGCGCCCCAATACTGACCCCAATATTGTTTCGTGTTCATCTGTGTCTAGTGGTCATTAGTTTATGAATAGTGTCCCAAAACTGGGTCACATGACACTTGAGCTGGATCTAACTGCATAATACAGGGACAGACCATATTTGTAACGAAAGGAACAAATAAACACCACATTTGATAAATTAGCATATCAGAGACACTCATTAGCATATGAGAATGATAGAGTGGGCTGAATAATTAACTTGAGAAAAAAGGCTATTACAAAGTGTACACAGTTGTAATTCTCTTTAAAAGTCACCACAAAATAAAGTAGTTTTCTTGAAGTTATTATCAAAAGCATGAAAAACTGTCTTTATGTTGTGTTATTTATTTGATTCTAAAGTGAATCAATCCTGGGAAATTCCATACTGTAGTTGCTACATTTATATGCACATGAGTAAGCCATACATATTAATTAGCTGATCTGATGTGCTAATTAGGATTACAGTCTGCTTGTCTGTCTCAAAAGTGGCCAAAATAAAGCCCTGCAGTGTTATCTGACAGGTAGACCCCTCTCCCAACCTTATCAAGCGTTCTGAGCAGCACATTAGGTTGCAGAGACGCAAGCTAGCACATAGCGCACCAAGCCACATGTTAGCACATAGCGCACGTTATCTGACAGGTAGACCGTTTTGAGCCGCACATAAGCGTGCACACCAAGATGCACATTAGCATACATGAGCAACAAAATCAATTTTTAAATATTTCAGGAATAATTTAGAATAGAGAAATACTGCTAATACAATGTATAGCCAGCTTTATTATTATTATTATTATTATTGTCTTTATTTATATCTCGCCAACATATTCCGTAGCGATGTACAGTGGTATTGTACAAGGCAAAAAAATAACTTAACACCTTATAAAGAATGGAGGGCCCTGTTTTTGAGCATATAATCAAATGCACATAGTGCTTGTTTCCAAGACACGGACACACAATTGAAAACTCGCAAACTTGCAATCTAAGGGATTTTAATTATCTTTAAAATTAAATTACCTTCCTGTTGGGATGAAGGAAGCCATATTTTGGGGCTGGCAGTAATACAATAATAATTTGATACACATGCCAAATAGTTGTATTTTGGTTATATCTAGTATGGATGCCGCTATGTACCTGCAGTTTGAGGAACCAGACATCGTGTTTCGCCTTTTGGAGCGCGGGGCTGTAGAGAAATTCTTCATGGCCTGCACAGAATCTGCAAACAAAATCAAATCTGTCAAATATTTTCTTTGTAGACTTTTATTAAATATAACAAATAAATAAAGTACAATATAAAGTGGGTGTCCAGTTTATTTAGATTCACTTTATTGGACGTACTTATAGCATATAACTCTGATGTCTCCTCACCTTGTGTATTGACGACTCGCGGCTGCACAAATGAAGGCTTCACCACCTCAAACCACCAGAAGAGCTCAGCCATGAACACCAAGTAATTGGCCTGGAAGAATAAAGGAGAGTTAGAGAGAACTTGTGGGATTATGGGAAGGTAGCAGCATGCAAGTGAGGCTACCAATTAAACATGTCGCTGTCATTAGGTCACTTGGCGCCCACATGAGATTGGCCCTTTAACCCATTAAACATGTTCCGGTCATTAGGTCACTTAGCTTCACATTTTTGTGTCGCTTTAATTCCCATTGGTTTGTCCAATACGCTATTTATTTCCCACGTATCTAGGATCATTGGACTGAGCCTTTAAGCCATTAAACACGTCCGTTTGGTCAAGTTGCTCCCACATGACACTGACCATTTAACCCATTAAACATGCCCATGTGATCATTTGGCTTCTAAGTGGGGCTGGCCCTTTAAACATGTGCCTGTAATTAAGTCACTACAACCCATTAGATCACTTAGACAAAAAGTGGACACACGTTCTAACTGCTGCTTTTAATTTTTCATTTCCAACCTTAGAATCCCTCTCCAGGTTTCTTATTAACTGTGCTCCTTCTCAAAGACAAAACATACATTTTTAACTGTCATTTTTCCAAACTTTGCTTTGTAAATATTTTCCTTCAAGAAGCAGGTTCCCCCTGTATGTTAATTCTAATTATTTAAAAAATATATAATTTCCTACAGTAAACTACAAGTGAAGTTTGAAATATTGAGCCAGTCTTTCTGATCCACCATCTGATCAAACCAATATTGTAATCTTTTGTTAGTGAGACATCATTACCTTTACTGCATGATTCTCCCCTGAAGCATTGCTTCTATTATCATCCATGCAGTCACATAGGGTTTGAGCATGCCCAGTGGACTGCACAGAAGACAATAGAATCAATGACCCAGGAACTAATCAAGTAATTAAAGCATTAACAAAAGATTCAAATCTTGATTTGTGGGTGGATCAGAAAGGCTGACTGACAGCTAAATATTGCACACTTTAGTGTAAGTTTACTGTAAGAAAATGAAATATTTTTTTAACCAAGAATCAATAAAGTGTTGTTACTCCTGTAGTTTTAATTTAAAGCACGTTCAGTGTGTCACTCTGATTTATTTTTTGCAAAATTCCCTTTATAAGAAAGAATTAGAGATTACAAAAGCATAACCTGTGTTAAGTACCTAAAAATGACCTAAATAACTATCCTTATTTATGACCAGTAATTCATTTTAAGAATGTTTAAACATTGTAATAATAGTAGTTATACGTTAAAGCTCGTACCTTTGTAAGTTTCTGCCTATTGCTTGGTGCTGCTTAGGCTCCACCCATTTCGCATAATTAGAGGCGGGCAGTTGTAGCATATTTCCTGTTGTGTGCTCTGGTGTCTGACTGGAGTACATCTGAAGACTAATCTATAGCAGAGCACACAGGAGGAAACCTGCTACAGCTGTCCCACCCCATTATTATGCAAAAGGACATGGCTAAGCAGCACAGAGTGACAGGCAGAAACCTATAAATGTAAGTGCTTGCAATTATCCTTATGTATGGCCAGTAATTCATTCTCAGAATGAGAGGACAACAAAATGTATTTGGTATACATTAAAAAACTGATATGACCAACAATTAAAAGCCTTTGTGACTATTACTATTCTCCAATTGGGCATGCTTATCTTTTTTTATCAACCATACTATAAGAATTAGTAAATGGCCCTAGATAAAGACATTTAAGCGATATGGGTGTCCTTTATAGATAATTTATACTTAACACACTCAAGCTTAATCATCTAACACTTTTAAGTAATATCCAATTGCAATTATTATTATTATTATCTTTATTTATATCGCGCCAACATATTTCGTAGTGCTGTACAGGGGGTTAGTACATGGCAAAAACAAACTTAACACCTTAAAGAATGGAGGGCCCTGTTTTTGAGCATAATTACATTAATTTATATTTGTACTTTTCATTTCCATTTTTGTGTCACTTTAATTCCCATTAAATATGTCCATTTGGTCACTTGGGTCCTACATGGGACATTTTTCTGTCACTTTAATTCCCATCAGTTTGTCCCTTACTCTGTTTATCTCCCACTAATGAGGGATCATTTGATTCCCACTATATACTCACATTCTCTCTCTAGGGCTACATGGCAACTGTATTTTTATAGTCTGATCTTTATTGTGTTTAATATGGATGGATCATAATACAAAAATGATTGTGTACTTGTATTGCCCTTTGTCAGTTTGTATATTCAACTGTATATTTTATGTATTTCTATATTTTTTATATAATGTTTTGGTAGCATCCATTTCTTCCTTCCAGGAAGTAGATACAGTTACTTCCTTCTGTGGGTGCCATCTTTATAAATGAGCAGAAACTAATTTTGTTTGGTTTTTCAGGTTGTCCCAATCAACTCACAATGCTGTAAAACTTGATTCAAATCATAATTAGAAATGTATCCCCGCAATAGCCATGGATAATTACCTTGATGGAGGATGAGGCGTACAGCATGTCTTCCAGAGTAAAATGGCAGCATCCATTGAGATACTCCTGGCAGAAATCCTGGATCAGCTGCAGGTTATAGAGACTGTCCGCCAGGGACATGGACTCCTTGAAACAGATATCTAGAAAAAAAGAATATCCAGAAGTCTGTTATGAAAATACATTACTTAGCGGGTCAATGTCATCCTACAATTTTCAGACATTCATTTAGAAAGACTATTTCAAACATCACAAAAGTATTTTTTGTGTGAAAATGAGTGGTCTATGCACAAATTATATTAAAGTGAGACACTCACCCTCCAGCCTGACCAGCTCAGGGCAGTAAAAGTGTATAAGGGCAGATATCGCACATCCGTCTGTGCCGTCCTTCAGGATATTCTCCATTAGAGGGATACAGGGCAGCTGCTTGAACAGAGTGTGCTCCTTCCTGTACCGGGCCTGGAAATTAAGAATATGAAAAGGAGCTTTAAATCACACAGCAGAGCTTAGCACCAATATATATATATATATATATATATATATATATATATATATATATATATATATTATATATATAGCCATGTTTAATAATGGCTACGGAACGAAGAGCGAGGCATTTGTGGGCACATTTATGTGTCCCAGCTCAACTTCCCAGAATGCAATGTAATAACTGTTTTTCTCGGATTTCTGAGCTGGAAGCAGGTTTTTTTAACTTGTTTTAGACATTCAAATGTGAACACAGATGTACTTTTTATTTACTGTGCTACTGTATGGTGGAGGCTTCTATCGCTCTTTTGCCCACCATATTATAAATGATTGTTGTGGTGAACTACCTACTCATAAAGTCCTCAACACAGGCTGAGATCCCGCTCCATGCTGATGATAGCCAGTAAGCTTGAAACAGCTGTACATGGATTGGATACTCAGCCTGTGTTTAATCCAACCCTGGCTTTGCATTAAAGCTGTGTAATACAGCATGCATAAGCTTAAAGGAAGCCATGTTTGATAATGGCTAGGGAATGAAGAGTGAGGCATTTGTGGGCACATTTGTGTGTCCCAGCTCAACTTCCCAGAATGCAATGTAATAACTGTTTTTCTCGGAACTCTGAGCTGGAAGCAGGTTTTTTAACTTGCTTTAGACATTCAAATGTGAACACATATGTACTCTTTATTTACTATATATATATATATATATATATGTATATATATATATATATATATATATATATGTATGTATATATATATATATATATATATATATATATACATACATATATATATATACATACATATATATATATACATACATATATATATATACATACATATATATATATATATATATATATATATATATATATATATATATATATACACACACACACACACAGATACATTTGTATCATACCCTGGGGTTCCTGTGTGGGAAATGTAGTCTCTTTCTCTCTATATCCTTGTGTGAGCTCAGACCCCAAACAACCATGTGATTCCATTCCGCAACAAGTACTTCCTTTGAAAAAGGTCAAACTCCATACCTAGCTGCATTTCCTTTGTGTACTTGGTTATATAAGCTTCCTGTGGTTGTGCAAAGCTGGAACTTACTTTCCTGCCTATAACTTTGTAAGTACACTGAACGTATCTATAAAACACATATTTTTTGGATAATCACTGCCTGTTTCTTACCAAACATTTGAAACCCAGGAAAATTATATATACCTTTAACTGCCGCTAAAGTGAATTAATTAAATGCCTAGTTTAAAGTCTAAAATGTCTCTACGACTCTGAACCTCCTAGTATTGGCTATGCTCATACTGTGGACTCTTTAGGGGGATTTATATTACTCAAAAGACATTAATAGAACATCCATAACAGATTTTAAAGTTACTTCAAGTGAAAACAAGTCTACAACCACTGACATATCTAATGCTGCCTGGACTAGGATGGCCTATCGGCTTCTCGCTTGCAGTTTATAGATCTCTGTTACACTGTACAATGGCAACCTGTATCACAGCTTAAAGGGACACAGCAGAGCTCCCTAGAATTGCAATTAGTTGCTATTAACATTTTAGAATGGAAGTCTTAGATAACAGAGGTTGAAAGCGGAGAACTTTCTATATAAAGAAGATGAATTGACTCTTCCTCTCTGATAATGATTTTGTCACATGATTATAGATCTTAAGGGTCATACACCTTAAGAACATGAATAAGTAATAATAATCACAGAATATATTAAGAGTTAAACTCTTATCATTATTTTAAATACCATCAGGGTAGGATCTTGTGTTCTCTCACCCCTTACTGGTAGAGATAGTTAATTCATTGAGATAAAGTCAGTAGGAGAGAGAAAGGAACCATGCATGTAAATATAATACATATACATATATACATATATATATATATATATATATATATATATATACAGTGGATATAGAAAGTCTACACACCCCTGTTAAAATGTCAGGTTTCTGTGCTGTAAAAAAATGAGACAAAGATAAATAATTTCAGAACTTTTTCCACCTTTAATGTGACCTATAAACTGTACAACTCAATTGAAAAACAAACTGAAATCTTTTAGGTAAAGGGAAGAAAAAATATTTAAAAAAAAATATGGTTGCATAAAAGGTGGAAAAAGTTCTAAAATTATTTATTTTTTACAGCACAGAAACCTGACATTTTAACAGGGGTGTGTAGACTTTTTATATCCACTGTATATAAACTATCGAGCATCGTTCTGGGACTGTGAGGGTGTCAGTTTCAATTAGATCCAATTATCTAACAAACACCCCTGACTACTCCCTCTTCGCTCTCCCCCAGCAAACATTATTTTGTTGCAGAAACGAGCATAATTTTTACTGAACTGCAGTGTTTCTATAAGAATTTCCTTAAACTATAAATTGTATTTATATTGGGTTATATTTATTAGGCAGAGGAGATATAGCTTTTGTAACCACTAAATGTTCCATTGCAATAAGGGATTCTGGGAAAGGGACATGCAAATGGGGGACGTGAAAAGCAAATGAAGTGTATGCACAATGAAAGTGAAGGTTCAAGATCCACTAAACACACATATTTACAGAATGGAGATCACAAACATGAAGTTTTTCGCAAAACTAACGTTCTTTAAAGTGACACATCGGAGGTTCCAAATAAGATATCATTTAAAACGATCACCTTTAATAGTTAACAAAACAATGGATGCCTGCAGCACAATTACATATAATTGGTATTACATTTAAAGTTAATGTCCATTATCACATACAGCTCTTAAAAGATAATAATATAAATACAGTAGTTCAATGTTAATGTACCCTAGCTGTGTGATTTCAGTTTGCCCCAGGTCTGAGGCCTGAGGGTGCTGCCTAATCTTGGAAGGGTTTACTTTTTAACAGGTTTAAAAAGAGGGCAGATTAAAATAAACAGCTCCTCCATATTGATATCCAGAGCGGCACATCCTGTTTATACAAGACAGCTCCCTGCAAGACATCCAGCCCTTGTAGAAGACTTCCTCAGAGAGATATCCACAGTATAATAACACACACACCAATCTGACTAAATGAGACATGGAAGTGCAGAGTTACATTTTTATTCACTTGAAAGGATGCAATTTAGTGAAATTAATTATGTTTAAAGCCGTCTACCTAAACATATCAGTCTGTCTGTCTGTCCACCTGTCCTACCCATCGGCATTGGTGTCTGTATGTATGTTTGTCTCTCTCCCTCTGTGTATTTCGCTGTCTCTCTCTCCCTCTGTCAATCCCTCTGTCTCTTGCTATCGATCTGCCTGCATATCAGCATGCCTGTCTATCCAGCTGTCTCTCTCTATCGGTCGGTCTATCAGCATGCCTTCTAGCTATCTATCTCTCCCTCTCTGTCTATCAGCATGCCCATCTGTCTATCTAGCTATATATTTCCGTCTATCCCTCTATTAACTTGCCTATCTAGCTGTCTCTCTGTCTATCTGCCCACCCATCCATCAGCATGCCCGCCTGTCTTTCTAGCTATCTAGCTCTCCCTCTCTGTCTATCAGCATGCCTAACTGTCTATCTAGCTATATATTTCAGTCTCTCTCTATAGACCTGCCTGTCTATCTGGTCATCTCTCTCTCTATTGACTTGCCGGTCTATCTAGCTGTCTATCTCTCTCTGTCTATCTTCCTGCACATCTATCAGCATGCCAGCCTGTATATCTAGCTGTCTATCTCTATCTTTCAGTCTGCCTATCAGCATGCTCACCCATCTATGTTGCTGTCTCTCTGTGTCTATCTTTCTCCATCACCCTGCCCATCTATCAGCATGCCCACCTGTCTAGTTAGCTGTATATCTTTGTCTATCTATCTCTGTCTATCGGCTTGCCTATTAGCATACTTTGCCTGTCTAACTAGCTGTCTATCTTTCAACCTGTCTGTCTATCTCTCTTGCAGTTTATCTCTCTGTTTATTGCAGAAATTAAAACTACACCTATAAATAAGAGTATGTACAACTGGATCTTAGCACACATCTGAATGGAAGTGTTTGATAATTGAGGTATTTTAAGTACACATTGCATGAAAAGGTCGTCCAACTATCCTAACTAGTTTATCTTACATGATAATTTTTTTCTCACGGGGAGGGGTGATATGGGGTAATAAACAACAAATGCAAAGCATGCCCAGTTGGTGTGGATACGAACATTGGTAGGACTTTAACATATAAACATCTCTGTCACTATTATTATACAAAATGGCCGGTGGGAAGATGAGCAGAGCGTGATATGGCAAGGCAGGCGCCCCAACCCCCAAGACAAGGATAAGCTGAGCAAGACTTACAGGGACCAGCTTCCAAAACCATTTGGAGGAAGAAGACTTCAGAGCAGCAGGAAAAACAGGGAAAGCAAGGGAAGGAAAAAAGCAGAGAGAGAATGAATCAGCATCTGGTACATGTGCAGTGCAGCCAGTGACTGAGAGAGCAACCCCCATCATTACATCGCTGAATGTCCCCAAAATAACAAGCGTCACCCTTCCTCATATCGCTGATAGAGTGAATAACCATGGGAAATCTGGGAGCCCTATGTTAACATTTCTGTCTCCTAAATATTTTCTGTGTTAATGGTCTCTCCATCCAATAGTAAAA